>CAHIKZ030000675.1:747500-812500 GCA_903632075.3 Acanthosepion pharaonis | reverse complement strand
CTTTTTTATTGAAAAAATAAATATTTCACCCCCTACCAACCAGCACTGATTCAGGCCCCGCAGACCGGTTATGTGACCAGGAGGCATATAGACTAGTCCTATTACTCAATTATTACTCCTAATCAAGTACTCATTATCTGTATAAAAGACACTAGTTCACAGAATCCTTCAATGAATCAGAATCTAATCTCTCCACAATGGGCAATACAAAAGAATTGTCTAAGGACATCTGGGACAAAATACCTGCACAAGACTGGAATGGGCTACAAGATGATTGGCAAGCAGCTAGGTGAGAAGGAGTCAACTGTTGGTATGATAATAAGAAAATGAAAGATACACCAATTGACTATCAATCTCCCTTGGCCTCGAACTCCACACAAGATCTCCCAACATAGAGTGAAGCTGATGATGAGGAAACAACCCAGAACTATGTGGCAAGAGTTTGTTGATGATCTTAAGGCAGCTGGAACCACAGTCACCAAGATCACCATTAATAACACAGTACGTCATAATGGACTGAAATCATGTAGTGCCTGCAAGGTGCCCTTATTAAAGAAGACACATGTACAGGCTTGTCAGAAGTTTGCAAATGTGCACCTGGATGATTCAGAGGAGGGTTGGGAGAAAGTGCTGTGGTCAGATGAGACTAGAATTGAGCTCTTTGGCATCAACTTGACTCACCATGTTTGTAGGGAAAAAAAAGCTGACTTGTACCCCAAGATCACCATCCCAATCATTAAGCATGGTGGTGGAAACATTATGCTTTGGGGCTGTTTTTCTGCTAAGGGGACAGGACAACTACACTGGATTGAGAGAAAGATGGATGGGGCCAAGTACAGGGAAATCTTGAGTGAAAACCTCCTTGCCTCAGCCAGGACACTGAAGATGGGTCATGGATGGGTATTCCAGCATGACAATGACTCAAAACATATGCCTAAGGCAACAAAGGAGTAACCCAAGAAGAAGCAAAATAAAGTAATGGAGTGGCCTAGTCAGTCTCTGGACCATAATCCTTTAGAAAATGTGTGGAGGGAGCTGAAGCTTTGAGTTGTCTAACGACAGCCTACAAACCTTAAGAATTTGGAGAGGATCTGCAAAGAGGAGTGGGCCAAAATCCCTTCTGGGATCTATAAAAAGTTGGTAACCAACTACAGAAAATGTCTGGCTGCTGTGCTTGCCATCAAGGGTTTCTTCACCAAATACTCAGACCCACCCTGAAAATTATTGACCATTCCTATTTTTATGAGGTGGCAAACTCAGAAAATCAGCAGGGGATGAAATACTTATTTTCCCCACTATATATATATATATATATATATATATATATATATATATATATATATATATATATATATATATATATATATATATATAATAGCTATAAAAAATATAGTTTCATCGTTTGATATATTTATGAAAGTGAAAGTACTCAATATCAGGGATAGAGGGTATGTAAATTTAAAATTGGACAGTTAAATGATAAACTACGACTACACATGTAAAGATGAGTAAATATAATAATAATAATTAAACAGTTAACAAACAGCACTATAAAACAGCTACAAAGAACTACATTCAGATCAGATCAACAATTATTTCTACTCAATAGCCTCTAGAATCATTTGAAATGTAACCATAACCACCTGTTATGAATAATCAAGAGTGGTCTCCCCTTGTTTTGTTACTCTCCCTTTTGAGAGAGCTATTTCTGTTTACTGGGACTATAAAAGGACACTACATGTGAACCTTGTATTCTCAGTTGAATAAAGCTTTCTTAAAGGCTACATCTGCGTACTTTTGTCATTACACCAACTACCCAATAACTGTTAGGATAATACACCAGACCTTGCTACCCATAATGCACAACTGACTAGTATATATAAATACTGGAAACAAAGCACAAAACACACATGACCTGAAGACTGAGTTTAAGCATGAAAGGGATGGTAGCCATTTGGTGTTGACTTCACTGTTCACTTGTTGCCACTTGGTGTTGACCTCACTGTCTACACACACACACACATATATCTATATAATAACTTTTCAATGTCTTTGATCTTAAAAACCTCAGCTAACAAATTGAGAGATGGGAAGTTGCTAAAAGAAATATCAGAAAAAGTTATCTTTAAGAAAAGACAAAAACAGGATTAGTGAGAAAAAGTAAGAAAAAATAAGATAGGTTTCAAAAATGAAAAGGATAAATTGAATACATTTTTCTCTCTTGTATGAATTATTCTCTTTTTTTCTTATATTTTTCTCAAGAAGACAGAAAAAAAAATTAGTATTAAATAAATGTTCTTGATTCTAATCCTTCCTCCTTCCTCATGTTTCATTCTTTCTTTTTCATAAATACAAATGAAAAGCAATAAAAACAAAGTGCTTTGTAGCATTTTCACTTTCAGTTAAATTTCTTATTACTTTTTACTTATCTTTGGTATTAGCAAACAATAAACAGAAAGGATTTGTGGACTTTTTCTTCCCGTCTTAATGTTCTTATCTAACATAACATCTTACTGTTTGGATTAAAAACGGTAAATCCTTTTGAGTAAAAAGAAAAGGAAATGCCAGAAAATCAGCTGAAATGAGTCCAAGAAGAAAACAGAATTATTGATAAAAAAAAAAAAATGAATCATTTCCTTAACTCTTTTCTCTCATCTTTCTCTTTGAATGTTTTTCTTTATACAGTCAAATTCTTTACACAACAGAAAATATCAGAAAGCAAGAAAGAAGGTTTAGTTGCTGACGGATTGATGTTCCACTGTAAAGGCTCTCACTTAACAAAAGGCTTTAAAATCCTCTTGTCTTTTCTTCAGAATGTATAAATCCTGATTTTTGTTGGCAAGATTTTTCTGACTTTTAAGGAATTCACTACTAACTAAATTATTGTATTTTTGTATTTTGGATATTGTATCAGTGATGGTAAAACATTTTAGATAAAATGTTATTTATTGAAGTATGTTTTTTTTTTTTGTTTTTTTTTGTTTATATCTGCCGCTCAAGAAAATATTTGCACCAATATTATTTTTCAGGTCAGAGAAAATAACTAGTTTTTTTCATTTAAAATAGGTAATATTTTTAGTAAAATCAGTAATATTTTAATTAATATTTCTTGTCATTTCACTCCAAGCAAAATGATAAAACCATGAAGATGCAAGAGGTTACTGAGTATGAAAGACAATACAGTGAAGGTAACTGAGAAAATGATACTGTGGACAGATAATATATCATCAGCAACTAAATGTTACCTTTTTTTTTGGCTTCGTTATATTTTCTGTTGTGTAAAGAATTTGACTGTATAAAGAAAAACATACGAAAAAGAGAGATGAGGAAAAATTAACCAAAATTCAAGGAGAGAGAAGAATGTGATTGACTTTGCATTTAAATTTTTGAAGATTGGCAAGAATGCAAAAAGATGACAGTTCCACAGGTGAGAAATGCAAGAGAATAATCTAGAAAAATATAACACAGGGTTACATAGAGCAATTTCAACAGAAAAATGATGAAACCTAACTGCCATTCTAGTACTACACTTAAATTTATTTTCACCAAGGATGAAGCTTGTCAGAACAATTGCCATGAAAGTAATTATAGAAAATTTTAATTTTCTTTTGCTTCAGATTTGCAGCTATTTATTTCATTTCACCTCAGATTTGTGACTGTCCCTTTTGCTACACCTAGGACATGCATCTATTTATTTGTGCTACACCTAGGACATGCATCTATTTATTTGTGCTACACCTCGGACATGCATCTATTTATTTGTGCTACACCTCAAACTTTCGACTGTCCATTTTGCTACACTTCCCATCTATTCCTCACTGTTTCCATTAAATATTAACTATACTATTAACTATTAAGTATTCATCTTAAATTTTTGCTTTCTTGGTTAATGCTTTAACAGGAATATAAATGGAGATTGCAAAATTCCCATTAATGCATTGAGTTGCATTTGATGTGGCTATATTTTGCCAAGCAGATTCCTAGAGATGCCAGGCAGAATTCTTCCACTTTTGTGGTCTCAACTCATAAAAGCGAGAAAAATATAGTTTCAAATATATATTGCTGGTGGACAATGACACATCTATGGAAAATAGAGAATTGAGGGAAAGTTATGAATAAGCAAGTAACACACACGTCTCAGGTGTGCACAGAAAAAGTAATCAGTTCATGACCAGTGGGAGCTTTAACAATGTGATGGATATTGGGGAAAAATAGGACCAAATTTATAAAATAAACAAATAAAAATAAAATTACAATTAGGAATATTTGTAAGTGATAAAATAATAATTGTGCATTCAAATAATTATATATTCATTTTAGGATATAAAAATATATGTAACAACATAAATTAACTTTTGTTTTAACAATATATCAAAAATTTGTTGTTAGCATACACCATTATTTTGTTTTCCTTTTGTTAATGCTAAGAGATTTTTTAATATTTTAGTGTGTTCTCTAATTCAAATTTGAATGCATAATGTTACTTTTGTGTAATGTAAATACATTCCTAAATAAATTTTCTTTATTTACTTCGATAAAGTTCAAGGAATGAAACAGGTTGGCATAAAAGGTTTTCCTCTCGAGTATTGTGTGCTAAGTTTTGGATAAACTGCCCAAAGTTCAAATTGTTATTTTTGTTAAAGTACTTTTGATTTTTGTAGTCATTTTCAAAAACTGATGTGGATATGAAGGAAGCTCCATTAATTACAGAAAAGAGTGATAACAGCTACTGGACTTGAGAAAATTATTTTCCTGAAAAATTCTTATAAGAGAAAGGTTTTATAAATTTCATTGGATAAAATTACTGATGTTTGGATCAATGAATGATGAATGTTTCCTTATAATAAAATGGGTAACATTACAAATACAATTGGTAATCTCTTATTGTTTCAGAAGATCTATTTTAAGAATGAAGTTTCTGTGACATAAGTTCAATTTTTTTTTTATTGGTTAAGAAAATTTATGGTAAGTATGAATCTTCTAACCATCATTTAAATTTTACTGCAGTAAAGTTTTATAACTGTTCTGTTTTATTATTAGTTATTGTTAAGCTTTTAGTGTGTGTTATATGAACCACTTTGGAAAAAGATGACTCTTCTTAGATGTAATGTTTATTAATATCAAATCAATTGCCAGATCTATTGGTAGATAACTTGGTTCAGTGTCGTGTTAAACAATTTTTCTTGCCAGAATAGATTTTTACACATGTCTACCATTCATCCATGCATTTGAATATTAGATTCTTGACAAAATCCAAGGAAGAATTTGCGATTTTAATGGTCCTGAGTGGACATTTTGGGTTCAGTCACTTTCTCACTCTTGTAACATAGCTTCTTAGTGCCTATTTTCTAAATATTTTCATGGTAATTTTTCTGATGAGCTTTCCTCTGTGGTATGTAGACTTTAGGGATTTAAGAGTATGACTAGATTGGTGGCAAGGTCTTATTTAACAGTTGAAATGGCTTGATGTAACTGTAAACTTTATGCTAAGAGTTTCTTCTTTTACACTTCTCACTTGTGGAACTCTCTTTGGTTTTCTTGCTTTAAAGTTAACTTCACATTTAAATTCCTGAAGATCAATGTCATTTATTATCTTCTGTCTTCTTAATTCCTGTTCTTTTATTATTAATAATGTTTTCTCATATTATCATGCACTCTGTAAACCCTTGCATTTTTCTGCCTTTATTGCATTGCTTGGGGTTGAAATGATTTGAAAAAAAGAAAAAAAAATCTTATATCTTGGTTACAAATCAAAATTTACCATGTGTATGGATGTATTAGAAAAAAAAAGTACATATGGTTTGATATAATCTGGGGTTTCAGTCATTTGCTGTGTGTTTTAGAGCACTGGAAATATCAATAACAGCTACTGGACTTGAGTAACCTATTAGCCTGTGAATAATACAGATTACTGTAATTCTAGTAGACATTTCAGATCAGAGATCAAGACAGGGGGTTGGCAAATTAACATATATGGTGTAAAATCAAGATTTCTGTGGTTAATGAACTTCTAACAGCATTTTGCTTGAACAAATTAAGTCTAAAATGTGTGACTACCATGCAACTAATCCAAAAGAATATTTTAAATTTTTTTGAGAATAAAAAGCTGGTGCAGCATTATGAAATAGTTAAATAGATTTTATATTCTTTAACTGTTCCTTGTTTTTTATTGTTGTGATTTGTCTGTTTTGATGATTGTCTCATAACGAAGAATATGCCTCTGTAGAAAATCATAATCTTCTAGTTTGGAGCTCTAAGTTTCCATTCCAATTTTCAAAGCTGTATAAATTATAATCTATTTCTGACAATGCTATATGTTATATAACATGTTTTCCATAAATTATCTAAAAGCTTAATTTGAAATCTTTTACTATACCTGGGTTACAAATCAAAATTTACCACAGGTATGGATGTATTGGAAAAAACTTACATAGATATAATCTGGGATTTAAGTTATTTGCTGTGTTTTGGAACGCTGGCAAGAGCAATAACAGCTACTGGATTTAAGGAACCTATTAGCCTGTGGAGCTTTGTTTCCATTCCAATTTTTAAGACTATATAAATCATCCATTTCTGATAATTTTATCTGGCTATATAACATTTTTTCCATAAAGTATCTAAATGATTAATTATAAATTTTAACTGTATTTTTTATAGATAATTAAACAGCACAATTATTTGTTTTCATAGTTTCATTTTTTTTTTTTTTGTGATTTATTTGTTTATTTGGAAAATCCTCAGAATATAATTCTGATCTATGTTATTAATCTCATTGTACAACTGAAAATAGTTGTATTTGGTAATGGCAAAAAGGTATTTGCTGACTAATCTAGCCTAAGTAAATATATGATTCAGAAGATTAGCCTTGTACTATCTTCCCCAACTAATTCTCATGCCATTCACTATCATTTTTATATATATATATATATATATATATATATATATATATATATATATATATATATATATTTAATATATATATATAATGTATTTTTATTTTTTTAATCACATTTCAAAAGTAAATAGAAATAAAAAAAGGATAATATGAATGAAGGGAAAGCTTTCTGACTTGCTTCTCTTAATGGACTTTATCAAGGCAAATGTAATGAATTTATTTAACAGATATTTATAAACAAAAGTAAAAATGTTAGTTTTTCAAAATCTTTTAAATTTAAGAAACACTCATAGATACTCATCAGGCTAAGTAAAAAGTCTAGGTAAATTATGGAAGATGTTAAATGACATAATTTAATGTATAACAAACAAAAGTCAGTTAATGATGTATGATCTTTTTATAATGTAATTAATATTTATATTATTTTAGTTTGGATTAATTCACATATTTTTTTTTTTAAATGAAAGAAGCATTTAACTGTTCTAATTTTTTTAAATTTTTGTACTTGGCTTGAGACAGAAGAAATCCTGGATGCAGATTTATATTTTAATAAGATTTGATCTTGTGAATTTTCCATTGAAATTTCAAACTGCATCCTTTATTTAGTATACAGGGTAGATTGTTCTAATTCCACTTTAGCAACTCCAAGTTTTTGTTCCCTCTGCTGTGGCCAGGTATTGAACTCAACTCTTTGGGTTAAGTTGCTTTTTAGATTACTCAACCAACACTTTATCCACTGGGCCATGTGTCCTTAGGGACTAAATAAAGGGTTGGGTTCAAAATTCCAGCATATATCACATGAAGAAGGTCAGAGTGTACAATGGATGAAATGTTGTGAATATGGCTATAAAGATGGACAACAGTATGAACAATGTAAATAGTTACAATACCTCATCTGACGGGTGTGTGTGTGTGTGTATATATATATATATATATATATTATATATATAATGTACACACACATGCACAAACATTCAGGTGTGGGTAATGAAAAATTCTTGTTACAACTCATTTACCAAAATCAAAAATTCAATGACCAAGCATGAGTATTTCTTTTGAAAGTATTTGATAAGGCTAAGAACTTGTCAGTTTAACTTCCAATTGTAACTGCATTTGTAATAACTAGTGTCTGTAACTTATTAGTCTCCCTGTTGTGCTTAATACTGTTTTTATCATTAACGGGTGTTGTGTCAGAAACCTACCACCCCTCTTGAAGATGAACTTGTCTGCAAACAAAGACTTTAAATAGTGGCATGTCGAAGACAGATAGACAGAGAAGTTCTTTGCTGAGCTAGTTATTGACTACTCAGGCGATTTCTGTACCTTTTTACCAACCTATTAAAACCCTTTTTATTGTTACATGTTATTTGGCGTTTGTCTCTACTAACTCCAAATCAACATCATAACAACGGGATTCATTATTTTTACCTCTCAGCTCTTTTACTGATGTACAATATTTTCAAGGCTTCCTTTTCTTCATTGTTATTTAAATGTTCTTCATTAACAAAAATTTTCCATTAAGACTTATCCATTGTTATTATCTCATTTTCTCATCTGTCACTAGAAGACAAAAAAAAAAAATAAGGAAAAACTGGGATACAAAAATTTGTAATATGAGCTCTGTTAAAAAACACATTAAAAAACACAAAAGACATTTAGCTTATAAATCTCCCAAATTCACTCACTAATGTCCCAAAGCAAACATGTCATGTTGGTTTAATAATCTCAAAATTGACTTAATAATCTCAAAATTGACTTAATAATCTCAAAATTGACTTAATAATCTCAAAATTGACTTGACCAAAGAGTTGTTTGTTCAATACCTGGCAAACAACTTTTATAAAATCCATACTTAAAAAATTCAAGATATGTCTACCTACAACCACAACCAGTTTAACTTATGTTCTTTGACTCTAACACAAAATGTTCTCAAACCATGTAGACATCACCAAACATGGATAAAAATGTCTACTAGATGCACACACATTATCAACCACATACCGCATAGACAAACTAGAATTATCATACATGAATTATACGCACACACACACACTGCTTGACAAGGTAGATGCATGTGTGGTCAGCTTAACCAATGAAAAACAAACATTTCAAAAATTGAAAATAACAGGATGTTCTTTAAAAATGTATAATAGATATGTATACACACACACATTAAAGTAAATTATCTGAATCCCACATAATCAAACTAGAATTCTGATACATATACACACACATAAATTATACATTTGAATGCTGCTTGACAAAACAGATGTACATGAAGTCTGCTTAACCAAAATAGCAAACAACACAAAAATTTAAAAAATTTTTTTCTTCTCCATATTTCATTCTCTGATAAAGCCTTAATAAAGGTGAAACATTTACTATTTGTTTCTTGTCCTATATATATATATATATATATATACACACACACATCACTCATCAGGACTTAACAAGAATGATTGCATTGATCACAGAAAATCTATTATTTTATAAACACAGATATGATTATTTGGCTTTTCAGTTGTAAAGTGTTTGTGAAAAATTTTAATTTGAAACTTAATGTACATAAATGGGCTTTTATAAAATAATATAATAGACTTTCTGTGTTCAATGCAATCATTCCTGTTGAGTCTGATGAGTGATAAAAAAATTAAGTATTGAATTTTGTATCTAATTTAATAATTATCATCATAATCGAATATTGTGTGTTTTATCTGAAATTCTAAATTTGATATCCATTAAAGTAGGTAATTTTATATTAACTGCAAAGTATTAATAACTAGCATTATTATTTTTTAAATTGTCATTCTAATATGAGTTCGGTTAAAAATAATATTCAAATACTTGCGGAACTACCTTTATATTCAGCTCCTCTTCTCCCCTTCCACTACGCCTTGGAGGAGTGGTACTGGCTATGATTATGGGTGGAGGCTACCCTGTTTAAATGTCACTGAAGCAAACAATGGATTTAGTGGACATCAATGACATTGATAAAGAATGACCAACTGGACTTTGCTAACCAATCCACAAGTAGCTGATTGTCTGGAAATAGCAAGCCTCTCCTCCATTACTCTGCCCCAAAAGCAGTCCCCCTCCCCACCTGATCTCACCTCTACCAGCCACTAACGACTTGGTCTTATTTCACTTTGCCCCGCCCATCCACACTTCTCTTGATTTTTTTTTTTTTTTTTTTTTTTTTTTTTTTCCTTATTCCCCTCCCCTGGCAGAGAAGAAAAGAAGTTCAAGCTTTGCTATCAAATAAACCTTCAAGTCACTTCATAGAGGCTTGAAAGGCCACAAGCATTATCTGGTTTTCTTTAGGCAGAAGAGATAAAAAGAAAAAAAAAACTGTCAAAAAAAAATGGTAAAAGATATATGGCACCATCTGGTCTTGCCAGTTATCAGAATTGTGTCCTCTTGTTGGCTATCACATAGAAACTGTATTCTGCCATAGAAGACAAGAAATGAGATGCTCAGGTAGTATGGGGACTGGGTCGATATATCATTTGTTCCTCTTGGCGGGCTTTGCGGACAAATTCCTGAGGTTTTTGCCTGCAGGCATGGCCAGTCTATGTTCAAATCTTGATAAAAGGTAATAGATATTTTTCTTGAAAAAAAAAGAATGAAACTGGTGTTTTACAGTTTCTATATATTCTGTAAAGATATCGGTAAGATGTTTAGACAATTGCTATTTTGGACTTCTGTATTCAGGATGACTTATTTCAAATTGCATGAAAAAGGTGACTGATATTTGTTAATTAGTTATTTCTTTAGAAACTCTCATCTCAACAACTAAAACGGATATTGCATGTAATTCAAAGAGAAAATAATGGCATAATCGAGATATTGATTTACCACACTACTTCAAACAAAAGGTTAGGAAGGAAAACCCCAAACTATCATAGTGATTTGAGAAACCTATTATCCTGAAAAATTGTTTTAAGAGAAAGATTTTGTAAATTTCAAGTGAGTGTGGCACTGACTATTCAGTCAATGAATTCAAAATGTTTCCTTAGAAAATGACTGATATTATCATTACAATTGTCAGATCAACTCTTCATAATTAAAATACACAAGTTAAAATAAGCATGAAATTTGCTTTAATAATAAATAGAAGTATGAAGGAAGAGTATATTATTTTGAACAAGGTTTGTTTATTTTTTATTGTAAATATTGTTTTAAATATTTGAAGATATCCATAAAAGAATGTAAGAGTTAAAATGAGATTACAACAATGATTAGGAAATGATGCAGCCTAAAATACCAGATAAAAAAAAAATGGGCATTAATTCTTGTCTTTTTTTAAAGCCATGTTCATTCAGGATAAAGGCAATCATGACTCTCCACAAATTAACTATGAAATGCAATGACTTCTTGAGGGAGATAGTGGAGTACTTACCCAATGTTTTTTTTTTTTTCTCAATTTTGAATTCAGACTTGTCCTTTTCTTGGATTCACTACTGCCAAGAGAGATCAGTCAAAGCTGTTATTTAAATTATGCCCAGGTGTGTAAAAACAAGAGAGAGAGAGATAGAAACAATAAACAGACATTAGATAGAAGAGAGAAAATATTTTTAAGTGCAATGTTCCTTAAGGACTTAAGTGATCATGGCTCTCCACATTTTCTTTTTCTTGATCTATCAGTTGCCTTAATTTCTTGGGAAAGATAGAGGAGTGTTTTCTATTATCTTCTCTATGGTTTGGATTGTAGAATTTTTTCTCCATTTCGGTTGCCCTGCCAGCTGGGCATTCAGAATATGCTAAGAATAATTATGGCTAGGAATATATCTTTGAGAGAAAAAAATATTACCAGGAAAACAATTTTGAAAAAAAATCTATTACCAACAATACAGCTGACTCTCAACAAAAATACATCAATGTAACCTGATCTACAAATGGATCTCTGAAAAAGAAGACATATTCTATTCATATGAACCTATCCTAAAAATCTTGTTGGCATTAAATAACCTGTTGAGGTTGATATGCTGTAAAACAAAATAAACCAAACCAAATCTTTTTGGTTGGTTAGTACTCAAGACTAGAAAACCCAGTCTATTCTTTTACTTAACTTTGTAGGAACAAACCATAGATTAATGGCAATATAAACTGTTTCTTTATAAAGAACCATTTGGCATTCATTGAACAAGAAACTTGTACTATTTTCAGTTGAAATCTATAAAATGTTGCTCTTAAAACAATTTTTCAAGAAAAATATCTCTCAAGTCCAGTAAATGTTATCACTCTTTCCAGTATTGATGTAGGTTCCATCCTAACCTTTACTTAGGCTTGTTAGGATTAACATAAAAGTGAATGCAAGAGAATAGGTTGAGGTTTGAACTTCTCACTTTATATCCCCCCTGTCTACTCTGATAATGATATTGGTACATTCTTAGATATCATTTTATTTCCTCAAAAGTTTAGAAAATAAACTCTTTTTTTTTTCTTTATAACGAAGGTTGGTGAACATGTAACAGAGCTACTGGTATGGATTTTACTAATAACAGAATCGTTGATTGCAAATGAACTGGGAATTTTCATGTGATAACCAAACAAGGTAATTTGGATTTTACTAGCATCCAACTAATACCTTGGTTTATGGTTCTTACAAGCTTTTGGAGAAACAAAAAAAATATTTAAAATGAATTGAATTAGCACTTGGAATAGTCTAATGTCACTAAGATTTGGTTAAATATTAGTTAAATAGTAGGGCAGACTGATCTCGCCAGTCTTAGTCAATAACCAGACAAGGAGAAGGACAAATAATAAATGCAAAATCTGTTTGGTATGGACCTATAACAAGTTCATGTAAAAATACTACTGTAATAGTACAGTGTGTTAAGAATTGTAGACTCCCCTACTCCTCAATAGTGTCTACAGGACTTGAATAAGTGAGTATTGTTTCTAGAAACAAGTGTCAGTTGTCTGTCTTTGAAAGTCACTTCCTTCTTTATTTTTCTCATAACTCCCTCTTTTTGGGGACATTACAACATGTCTTGCCTAAGGCTTCTTCAGATCATCAGCCTAAACCTAATATGGATGAGGAAGATTGACTGATGTAATAAAATGCCCAAGCAGTAGTTCCAGATCAATAAAGCCAGAGAAGAGTATTTGGGGGATTTTTTTAGCTTCTTTCTTTTTATGTACTGTGTCCTGTAGATGATCATGGTTCTCCACTTCCTTCTATCCCTTGCAGCTCACAAGTTCTGTCCCTCTACCAACTCCTCCAGACCACGTTCTGTCATCCATTTGCTTAAGCCTGCTAGTTATATCACACATTGTTTTTCCTTGTCTCTCTTTCCCTATATTCAACCTGTGAGTATCAGATTCTCCAGGCCCTCCTTCCTCATTATATATCTCTGGAACTTCATCTGCCTCTTCCTGATGTTAAGTATAAGCCTCCTCCTTGTTTACATCTTCTTTAAGACCTTAGCATTGCTCACACGCTCAGTAGTGAAATAATGAATGAACGGTACTTTGGATATGTTATCTGTATTGGTATCAATGCATACAGGATTGTCAAGTAAATGCTCTGTTTAATTGGTAGATCCAAGATTTGAGTAGACATTTAAAAAGTATCAGAAACAACAACAAAAATTCTTGTCAAATAATTTAATTTAATGCTACCCTCATTGAAGATGATTAACAAAAGTAATTATTTCTGGTATTTATTTCATTAGTTGTTTATCTAAATCATTGGTACATTTTGTAGTACAAAACGCCTAAGAAATTTACTTCATTCTAATGGCAATATATGGTGCATTTTTGAAAAGTCTTCAACCTGACCAATATCTCAAAATCAGTATTCAGATGTTTTTTCATCAAAATACTGATTTATTTTAGAAATGGGACAAGCAGGGAACTCTACAGCACCTCTTCAGAAATATCAACACAGCAAATGCACATATATAAAAGACATTTTGTGTGTGTGTCTGTCTATGTATGCATGGATGTATAGCTGGCCACTTGTAATTGAGGATACAGTGCCCACCTATGGTTTGCTACTATGCTGAGCAGATCTTAGTTACAGTTTCTGGGAAAGAGCATGTTATCTAGCATGATCAGCAATTTAAACAAGGCCAGCATGCTCAACCCTTCGGCCATGATAACTCGTGACTTTGTGCTCGCACAGCATTTGACAGCACACAAGGATTCCGTCCACCCAATTTCACTCACATGGCTTGGGTCAACCCGCAGCTTATTTTTCAGGCACTTTCCAAAGGTGTCACATGCTGGGATTGACCACTCCAGTCTGATAAACATAAGGAAGTCTCCTTCTTGACAAATCGACCATGGTGAGATTCGACCCCAGGTTTTTTTTTTTTTTTTTTTGTCAGAATGCAAACATTTTAATCACTCGGCCATGTGCCCATGTCTGTCTGTGTGTATATATATATATATATATATATATATATATATATATATATATATTTTACTCACTTAAAACGGTTATGGATAGTTTATCCCTACGTTGGTCTACCCTAAAAAATTTCTAAAAAGGCTCTGTACCTGCTGTAGAGTAGAATGCTTACCTTAAAAAGTTAGAATTAGCATAATACCACAGTTTAAACGTTCAGAACCTGAGTTTGCTTTGATATTATTCCTTAAATCACTTCATATTTACATATACATCCTCTATTCCACTTTGTCACCAGACAAAAAAATTTACTACTACAATCTACTTTTTTTATTATTAATTGTTTTTTAAATTGGGTAAGGATCATTTTCCTTATTTTTTTTATTCCTTTTATTGGGTTGTTTTTCAGAGAATATTCATGATTAATTTTCTCCATTCTTATATAAAATTAAAGATTAAGAAGATTTCTTAAAGGATTTAAAATTTTTTTTTCTTTATTTTGAATCATTTCTTTCATTTCCAGTACATAGATATAAATTGCACAGTATCTGAGAACTATCATTGATTTTATCTCTCTCTCTCTCTCTCTCTCTCTATATATATATATATATATATATATATAGCTTCATGTCTTGCACTTCCCATATATATATATATATATATATATATATATATATATATATATATATATATATATATATATAAATTTTAGTGGATACATGTGTTGGAGTTGGCATACTTGTTTTCTCTGTTCATAAACACTAAAATTAAAATCAAACTGCCTCGATTGAGAAGTCTTGCTAAAGAAAAGTGTGCCTCTGGACTGGAATTATGGTTTGGCATCACACCTACAGTCAATTTCTCTCAGATGTGCCATTGCTTCCCTCTGTCTTTTTTACAAGTACTTTCATGGTAACTGCTCTGATGAACTATTTTCAATGGTTCTCAAACTGCATGAATTTAATTGTGTTAGTAGGTTAGCATCTCAGTCCCACTCTTTCACTGTCGAAATGGTTAAATGTAGCCATCTCTTCTACTCTAATAGCTTCATGTCTTGCACTTCCCATCTGTGGAACTCCTTTACTCTTACTTGCTTCCCTGACAATTATAGTCTTCAAATATTCAAATGTAATGTCAATTGACATCTTCTGATCTAATTTCCCCCGTCCTTCTCTTCGTCCTTCCTCAATCATGTCTATTTACTCTTGCTCTCACTCTCTGTGAACCATTGCGTGCTAGTGGCACTCCCGCCTCGCTTGGGGTGAAATGCTTAAAAAAAATGTCATTACCAATTCGGCCATGCTTTGTAAGTACATAGTCATGATTCTTTCACTAGCTGCATAGTATGTGGTTCAACTGGGCTACATACAGTTTTGAATTCAAAGTTTTCCTTGTACATGAGTTGCCTAACCAAGGCTGTCTTATCCATAGCTGGAGGAGAAGAGATGGATTCGTATCTTTCTCAAGAGTATTTACACTGTGGTGGATGTAACAAAACTCGAGTGACATTTGAACTTGGATCTCTGGTTTCTCATTGTGAACTACTATCCATGACATAACCCACACATCTTATTTTACCATAGAGATGCATTGCTAATAATTTAAAATGCACTGAAAATGAAGGGAGATGGGACTGTTTATGGATTAATGTAAGCCTTACTGACGGAAAAGGGCAATTATATATTCAGCTTTGAGGAGAAATATCTGATGCCTGTAAATTGCTGTGATGATTATCATGAAATTTTTAATCTCATCTAATCAACAGAAACAACAAACATTTCAAGGGAAGTCTAAAATCTGCTGTTTGAAGTTTCAGCCATGAAGGATTATCCTTATTCCATAGATTATCTGTTTGTCTTATTGATTTGTGGGTAGCATAACTTGTCAGCATGGAGAGTGGAATTGGAAAAAAGCATGAATTATTCTGTTTTGTCTTCCAGCTATGATTTGAGGGGCAGGGCAGATTCAGCTCCCTAGCCTTGGTTGTTGGAGATAGATGTAAGTAAATATTCAGATATAAATGAAATATATCTGCAAAGACAATATAAATAAATGACAAAAGGAACATCTTTCTTGAGAGTGCAGTCATTGATTGTTGCATAAATGTTAACTTACACCACAGATTATTTCTTAATGGAAACCCTCCTTTTCCAAGCTAAAACTACATGACCATAAAAATTCTTAAAAATGAAAAAGATCTTTTAACTCAAGATGTTTTAATATTGAAAATAAATTAATACATAAATAAACTATATAAAATAATATAAATAATGAAAAAACAATAAATGAATTAATAAATAAATTAAAATTCAGCAACATTTATTCACTTTTATTTATTAGGCAATAAATTAGATCACTTAACATCTACCATAGTTTATTTACTTTTTCCTTGCACAGATAGCTTTAAGAGTATTTTAGAATGTTTAAAAATTAAAAATTTGTAAACTTAGTATTTTTTCTTCCACTTTTGTGTATAAATATAAGTTACAAAATAAAATCTTTATTTACTCTGAAGTTCTTCATGGGACAAAATGAAAGAAAAACTTAGCCAATGCATTTCATTGTCTTGGGTACTTTATCAAAAGAAATGCAAGGATTTTGTTTTGTAACAAGTATTTATATATTAGAGCAAAAGTGTCATTGTTTTTGAAAGGTATTAAATTTAAGAACACTCATAAATATTCATCAGGTTAACCAAAAAGTTTCGACAATCTATGGAGAACATCAATGTCTAATAAATCAATGTGAGTAAATGATATTCTGGGTATATCATCTATTTTATTTATTTTTTTAAGAGGTTTTAATATATACAAAATGAAGATTTCTTTTGATTATTTATCCATTAATTCTTTCCATCAGTGTGATTTTTCAAAATGGGTATTTGTTTCCCTAACTTGTTT
This sequence comes from Acanthosepion pharaonis, assembly GCA_903632075.3. Classification (NCBI taxonomy): domain Eukaryota; kingdom Metazoa; phylum Mollusca; class Cephalopoda; order Sepiida; family Sepiidae; genus Acanthosepion; species Acanthosepion pharaonis. Next base: position 795,351 of record CAHIKZ030000675.1, on the reverse strand, counting down.
GGACACTAATAAGCTCTATATTGCTTCTCATGTCTAAAGGAAAGCATTAGCATGCAAACAGTTTACAATAATTTAATTCCTTTGGTTTGTTAATCCATTAACATCCTTGAATTCTATGATTTTCAGCTTTTCATCCATACATTTATGTATCAAGAACATTAACATGGCATCTTCCAGTCTGATAAGTGAAAAAAAGCATCATACTTGTCACCATCTCGAGAAACTGTTTCAATAAAATACTTAGGTTATTGAAAAGAAACTTTTTCATTATAGTTTAGCCAATTTTATTGAGTTTCTTTATAAAAATTTATCTCATATTCTCCCATATATATATATATATATATATATATATATATATATATATATATATATATATATAATGAGCAGCCAATACTCGGCCTAAGAGCTGCTTAAGATTGAGGGTTCATTATGGTGTTGTATGAGTGTAAGAGAAGGCAAGAAATTCAGTTTATGAGGTTATGTAGGAAAGACAATGGTTAACTTTACACTTGAAGAGGTTAGGATTGAAGTCATCAGGAAAATATCCAGCCAGGAGTCTGTTCCACAAAGCAGCAGTACTACTGAAGAAGCTGTATGCATGGAATTTACTTATTATTGACATCAAGTAATTTAGAACACATCGTTTGTTAGCCATAAATGGGAAACAATATAAGTGACATGCTACATTTTAAAATTCTCTTTCAAATGTATCAAGAACATTAACATGACATCTTCCAGTCTGATAAGTGAAAAAAAAAAGGCATCATACTTGTCACCATCTCAAGAAACAGTTTTAATAAAATACTTAGGTTATTGAAAAGAAACTTTTTCATCCCTCGCTTTTGCGCCATCAGACCCCTGATGTGGACTATAGGGCTACTGCTGCAACTAACATGATGGCATCTGTGGTTTCAATAGCAACTAGTTTCCAGCTCCACATCCAACTGGTTTTTAATTCATATTTGCCCTTCTCTTGAACTAATTGTTAACGAAGGCTAGAGAGCCCACCTTGCCCTATTGGTGATTGCTTTGCTGGTGGGGGGGGGGGAGAAATAGATTCATATATTTCCCAAAAGCATTTATGCTAAATTGAATGCGACTGCATTGCACAGGAATTTGAACTCTGTATGCCAAGTGCACTTTCCATACTGATAATTGCTAGGTTAGAATTTTAAGATTTATATATCTATTTTTTTTTTTTTTTTTTTTATTAAAGTTCACCTAAACCAAAGGCGTCCTAGGTATGATGATAAACTAAATCTGACAGCAAGGTCTCTGATTGGGAGTTTAGAGGTTTTCAGGAGCATAGAACCACCTTTCTGAGCATAATTGTTGTTCCCAGGTCTACCCTGACTCAGGGTGATAGAACCTTTCAGGGTCCCAGCTATGGACAAATAGTAAAACCCGAGCAAAGATCAAAACATTTTTTTTTATAATAAAAGTACCAGAGATAAGTTTTATAAAAAAAAATACCAACAATACATTTTTGTAGTAAAATTACCAGCAGTACATTTTTATAAAAAATAAAAATTATTACCGATAATATATTTTTATAGCAAAATGATAATCACTCCAACACTAAAAAGTATAAAAATACATATTTATAGTAAAATTACCAGTAATACATTTTTTTCTTTTTGAATAATTACCAACAATACATTTTATCATCTCTAAACTATATATCTAAAAAAAACATGTTTGCGCTGAAAGTGTAAAATTATGTACAAAATATCTGTAATTGAAGTCATAAAACTGTGTATAAAATATTTAGATTTCAGCATTAAATAACCCATAGAGATTTATATGCTGCTAAATAAAACACCCAACTAACCTAATACAAAGCTCAAGAGCCACTCTAGGTAGAGGATTACTAAATGAGTTAGTGATATGAGAGGAAGAAATAGGGAATGAAGCTTTAAAAATATGACTAATAATATATAACTATTGACCCTCAACTTGAACTGGTTAAGATTGTACTCTTCTAGGAAGTATTAATATGGTATCCTGTCTGACAAAGTAGTGTCTCTTGGGAAAAATCTTTAATACCTTTGAATTGCCATGACTATTGAGAATATTTTTCTCAAAGACTTGTTGACAAATAATTCTAGAGAGCTCATTAAATATTTATCTGGAAGAAATGGAAAAAGGGGAAATTCTATAATCTGGATGTGTCAGTGTTTAACTGTATCCCTGTCCTGAATATGATGATAAACATACATCTGGCAGCAAGGCCTCTGATCAGGAATTTTTGAGGAGTATGGAACCACTTTTTAATTGCTGTTGTTCCCAGGTACACACTGACCCTGGCTGGTAACACATGTTAGGGTCCCAGCTATAATATTTAGCTATCCCCCCACGTAAACTCGTATTGTAGGTCATCCAAGCCCGTAGGCCCAGCCAAAAATATAGTCTTCGAACCCGCCTAGGCGGGTTCGAGTACTGTCAACCTCCCCGAACGAAACCTTGCCCTTCGGCAAAGCTTTGTCCGGGTTCCTCCCTGCTAATGCAGAGTTAGACAGACGGCGCTGGCTGTAACTTTAATACAGTTAGGGCCCCAGCTATGGACAAATAGTTAATTCATAAACTGGGGTCAAAACACTGTGAAAGTATAAACAATTTTATAGTAAAAAAAATAGCAATACATTTTCATAGTAAAAAAAAAAAAAAATTTACCAGCAATAAATCTTTGTAAAAGGAATTAATAATGGTCCCAAAAGTGCCATAAGGATTTGATGTGCTGCTAAAGAAGCAAACAAATGAATTGTTTCCAATATTCTGGATATATTAATGTTTATTTGTATCCAATGTCCTGGTGACATGAGTAACCATTCACTTCTCCAAGTTTCATATTTTAATTTCGCTTCACATCAAATATCTAATGATTGTTGATTTTCAGCTGAGCTAGGTTAGAGAGGACATTCTACAAGAAAAAAAAAAGATAAGAAACCGTTTTTCCATCACCTCCTGTGAACGATATTGATATATTTTAAGTTAATAACAATGAAACATTTATTTTTATGTTCAGTTCAACTATTTTATTTATCTAAAACTCAAATCTATTTCCTCCTTAATTTGCTTGCATTTGATTATCAAGAGTGGTTTATTAAATTCTCTATAAACAGCACAAGTAATTAGATTTCTTCTGATCTTTATGAGAAAAAAAGACGTATATTTCATTAAAGAAAATCATACAATTTGATAATCTCCTGAATTCTATCTGAAGATTTCAAATTCCTTCGAAGAATGACAATAGTCAGCTGAAATTAATCTCAAAGTGGCTTGACTAATTAAATTTGCCTCCGATAGACAGACGAAAAACTGAAGTTGATAAACAAACAAGTGTTATAATTGATAGTGATTTATATCATATGACTATCAACTATTTTATAGATATATTAATGTACTTGTAAAGAGTAGGAAGATTGTACAGCATTATTCCACTGGGTGATAAATACTTGTGCACTGGCTTGGAAAAGTAAGATTTGAAATTGTTTTTAATGTTTTGGAATTTAATTACTGTTAGTTCCAAAAAGTAACTCTCAATCATAAATCATAAAATGGAGATCTGTCAAAAGACAAAATACCTAGATACCTAGCTAGAAAGGAAAGATTTATGATAGATTGATAGATATGAAAAGATTTATGTAGATATGAACAGATTGAGGCAGTATAAGTACATTGAAATAGGTGGATAGATGGCTATAAGAAAACTGAGACATAGATGCAGGGTGAGCAAGGTGAGCAGATGAGTGCAGGGTGAGCAAGGCGAGCGGATGAGTGCAGGGTGAGCAAGGCGAGCGGATGAGTGCAGGGTGAGCAAGGCGAGCGGATGAGTGCAGGGTGAGCAAGGCGAGCGGATGAGTGCAGGATGAGCAAGGCGAGCGGATGAGTGCAGGGTGACCAAGGCGAGCAGATGGATCTGGTCAGACTGAGACGGCTGGTTACAGGCAGACCAAGATGGACAGACAGAACTGGAATAAACCAAATAGATACAAAATGCCAGAGAGATTTAAAGATGAAAGGACTGAAAGAGACAAAACGAGTGATGTAGATAAATGTGAAGGGTTTGAAATTGATATGAATAAACAAGATTTATATAATGAGATAGTGAAATAGGTATGGAAGGATGAAAGTAAGTACATACTTTGATATACAAGAAAGTTGGCGGAGGAAAAGTTCAAAGTTCTTGGCCTGACCAGGACATAATTCTTTCCTAAAATCAGAAAGGTATTAAGAAAAAGACTGAAATAAAGATCTGACCAAAATACAATGAGCAGGTACATGTTCTTTGGGTACCTGTAAAAATTGTGCTAATTTACAGACTACTCCAGGATTGTAAGATTATACAGCGCTAAACTTTCAACTGTGGTAAAACTGGCTCAGAAATAACCAGTCCCAATCCAGACTTTCACTACATACGTTTGAGGTGAGCACCTAACTACTTCAATATTCAAGCAGATCTGTATATAAGTAAATGGAATCACATGTCATATGGTAAAGTTTAACAAGCCAGTCTTCTTAGTCATTGCTACAGAGTTTGCGCTTTCCTTGCTGCTCTGTTAATTTGACCTTGTGCCAAAGTTAACGATCTCTGTAGTTTATCTGACTGCACTGTCACTGTTTTGAGGCGAATAATTGTGTTGGTTTGAAGAAACCTGAAGACGAGGATTCTGATGATGGAAGGTGGCAGCAATCAATATTAATTTTCGAATCAGTCATGATAAGTGATTGCAATAAATGATAACAGACAAAGAGTTTCAAGGTATTGGTAAGAAAATGTTTCTCAAGATCTGAAAATATTAGTGTAGTCTCAAAGGTTTTTCTATTTGCCATGTCCCTTCATAATGTGGGTGATTATGGCTTTCCACTACTTCTTATTAAACTATACAAACTGTCTTCAACACAAAAAGATGAGTTTAAAAGAATATATATTTTAAACATTGTTATATACTGTACCTATGAACACTAATGGGTATGTTCCAATCCTCATAAATATGTTGGAATAGTCAGGGTAATATGCTGTCTAAGTAGTCCACTACTAGCAGTGGTTTACCTACTTCATGCTGCTGGTGCGTATTGTATTTTGTTGATGTTATAAAGATTACCATTTCATTTTTAACCTGTTTTGATTATTCTGCATTCAGTAACCCTTCCTAGGTTAAAGGAGACATAAAGTTCTTATTTGATATCCAGAGCCAAGCAAGATTGAGCCTGGTCAGTACTTAGATGGGTGACTGCTTGAGAATACCAGGTGCTGTAAGCTTGGATGTGTAAGTGGTATAATGGATAACAGCTCAGAATTAGAAATTGGAGGGCAGAGTTTGAATTTGTAAAGCTTTTTGAAGCTGTACACTTATGTGATACATCTGAATTTGAATTGGAGCATTACCAACAAAGGTCTATATATAACCAATATACCATATTGACAATATTGTTCTTGATCATAATAGAAAAAGTTAAAACTGCTTGGACGAAAACATCAATTTGGGACATTTTCTCCATAATTTTGATGTGACAGAACTTATATGAAAACTGGAAAATATAATTAAAAAAAATGAAATCAGCAGAACCTGTAAGTTGAATTGAACAAAAATTCTTCAAATGAATTCTTGCTACCTAAAAATACACACACACACACACACACAGTGGTTAGATCTCATATGGTGTGAATTTGCTAGTTACTGTGTAGTGTTGATTTCATTATCCACATTATTTATATCTACAGGCACTATATTTGCTATATTAAGCACTCTTTCTCTCTCAATGTAGCAAATTTTAATCTTTTTATATATAAAAATTAAAACATATAGGGTGCTATATATTTTAAAACTCACCTTTAGCTGGCCATGAGTATAAGATGACACACCAAATTTTACCATTCTCTTTCAAACAGTTCAAGAGGATTAACATAGCTTCTTCCAGTTTAATACAGGAAAAGAAAAAGCACACCATGTTTGCAACACTATCCTCCATCCAAGAAAACCTGGAGATTACCAACTTCTTGAAAGTAATCAAGTTAACAGACAGAAGAGGTATCTGTGTGCAGACCCTTACAAGTGTTGCATACAACTTCATAACATCACTGATGATGTTTCGGGTTGTGAGCAATGAGCACCATGTTATACTATTTTACTTACAACAGTGAGGTATTTAATGGTTCGACAGGATGGTGATATATGATCCAACAAGATTCTTCTCCCTTTCACAGGGTCACATAGTCCAGCAATGGCTGGCTCAGAATTCTCAAAATCTTGTCACCATAACATATGACCACTTATCTTTCCTTGTTGAATGCCTGAGACAACACATCTGGGAGCCCAATCAGTACCCTACCCCCTCGACAATACCATTGTGAATGTAATAGATAACACAGAAATGAACCACCTGATTTGGGAACGTCATCATTTTCAACGCTGCATCAAAGGAGTCTTTGATGCTTAGAGTAGTTTTATTGAATAATCCTTTTCTTTTTTTTTTTTTTTTTCTCAAAGTTGAACATGTATATAAAATTTTTCGAAAATATACTCTTCTATTTTGTATTTGATATCTTTGTTTTCTTCCTATTATAATCAATTCCCATTTACCTGGCAAACCCATATATATATATATATATATATATATATATATATATATATATATATATATATATGTGTGTGTGTATCATTTCACCCCAAACAAAGCAACAAACACACCAAGATACAAAAGGAATTAAAACAAAACATAACAGTTGACATTCCATTCAAATTTTTGAAGATCAAACTTGATTGCAAAGCAATATGCCAGAAGAGATTTCCCCAAGCAGTGAGTGCAAGAAAAGAAAAGACAAACCTTGATAAGAATTACAAAAGACATGAATTTGTCGAGCGCCATCATTGTCAATGCCTTGAGGGGAAATAGTAGAAACTATATGGAAAATTATGAGCAGCTTGTGGAATAGTTTATCATTCATGATTTAATCTCAGAAAGACCGAATGTCAGAGCTATGTTAGTCAGAGTTCAATTTTATTTCTTGCATTTATTTATTTGTTTTTTGTTTTTTTTTTGTGGGGTCTGTAATTTTGAGGCCAACTGCAATATTGGCTTTTATTACTTATTAGCTGACATCCTGTTTCTTATGTTCTGGCTTGTTTGTTAAGCAACATCTCTCACTAACCCTGAATTCGATTAATGAAGAAAACCATAAAAAGGTTCTCTATAAAACGGGACTGTTCTTAATTACCGATAATTGCTCCAACCTGAAATGGAAGACATAAAAATACAAATAATCCCTAATTAATTACTTGTTTTGGCGACTCAAGACTCAACCGTATTCATTGTTTGCAAAGAAAATGACTGCACCGGAAATAAGCAGAAAGAATGAGAAAGCAAGGAACAACAGAAAAAGCAAAAAAAGCAAAAAAAAAAAGAAGATTATTGTTTATATAAGGTATTGTGTATTCTGGCTAATTTCCCAACATTATTGAACCAACCCCAGTGAAACAACATAGGGGCAATAATAAATGTCGTTGTAATGGGAGTTGCAGCAGTCATCACTGAAGTAATAAATCAAAATAATCATTGTAGGCTGATGAAGAAAAAGAAGTATTTTTAGCAATAACAATGAGGACAAAAAAAGAAGAAATAATTTAATTGCTTAATGTTCTTTTAAATGATTTGGGCAAAGAACAAGATGAAGTTTGGAAACATAGTAATGACAGCAAACATAATTATTATTATTGTGACACATACACTACAAATGCTTTGTGGACACCCATGTTTAAGTAGAAATCCTGTTTCTTTAAACATTGTAAATTACATCTCCTGGCCTGCACATGTGAGAGACTTGTGCCCCTCTGGAGAAGAAACCACCATCTGACTTGGTGTAATTTCGACTGCTGACCTTGAGTTTAGAGTAAGAGAAAAAAATGACATAAAAAAAATCCATTGATTCTTTAGAAAAATGCATAAATTTATGTATGTATGTATTCATGTATATAAAAGTTGACATTGAAGTCAACAACAGACAGTAGCCTCTTGGCGTTGACCTCAGTGTCCACTTTTAAATTTACATATGCTCTATTTCTGATATTGAGCACTTTTACCCCCAAATATAGCATACTGTAAAACTATATTTTTATCATATATATATATATATATATATATATATATATATATATATATATATATGTCCCATCCAAGTGTCAGGTAAGTTAATACCAATGTCTGAACATTATATTTTTAAAAAAATGCTCAATACTGAAATAGAGTCTGTCTATATTTCTGAGATGAGGTATTATGTACATTATTTAGACTATTGTCCTCATCTTTGTCGCCATATTTATCACAACGTTGTATGCTCCAGCCTTCTTCAGATGGTTGGAATGTCAAACCGAACCCTTTATTTTGCTCACTGGGATAGACTGTTCTAGTTCCACGTGCCATGTTTGATGGATGTCAGCTATCAGTTATCTCCTGTTAATTTTCCCTCTGAAAGTTCTCCACTGCCTTAACCGGGTATTGAACTCACACTCTTTGGGTCTTGTCACTAGATCTAACCAACGTCTTTATCCACTGTGCCATGGTTAAGGGGAGAAAATATCCCTAAATTTCTAACATGGTAGGTGGTCACCTTGAGTAACCAATCAGATGTAAGACCTATGATGAGCTTGAAGTTAGCTGTACAAGTTATTTGGAATCACATTTAGATGTTAAGTGTCAAGCTTTGGTTTTAAGTCAACAAGCTAACATAAGGATATCAACTATCGAGATGAAAGCAAAGGATAAGTCTACCAATAAACCTGTCTATGCTCCAGAATATATATGACAGTTTATTTTAAAATAATTCCTATACCTCTTTTTCTCTTGCTCTCTCTATATCTGTGTTACATAATTTCTAATCAACTATTTCATAGAAAATCTCCCCAAATTTAAAAAAAATTTAAATCACTAACAAACATCAAATTAAGTACTTTGTAGACAGTTTAGACATTCAAATTTATATCAAACATTATCATCTTTATGAACCCCCAAAATAACACTTTCAAAGTAAAACAAAATGACTGCGTCTGTTTCTAGCCTGTTTTTTTTTTTTTCAAAGAAAATTAGTGACACCTTCTCTCATGACTTCCTTCTCTCTTTTTAAATTGTGTTCTTTCTCCTCTATTATTTTTATCAATATATAACTTGCGTTCAGTTAACCATTTAAATGTGTCAATGTCTGGATCTCCTCAAATAATTTTGAGTATGAAAGTATAGAAATTTTAAATTACATCTAACTCACTCATGTCTTCTCTCTCCCCCATCACTTACTCAATTTGCATATGCTTAATACGGCCCATCAAAAATGTGTAAATTTCTTTTCATTTTTTGTTTCAACCTTTGGAAGTAAAGTCTGATGATCCGCAGTCCTTCAAAAGAGCTGTGGTGAAATAATTTATTACTCTGGAACCTTCTAGTGGTCTGTTTTTATTTAAATTATTTGCTCTGGATTTACTTTTGATCTCTCTGTATTTTATCCTCCTTCTATTTACCCATACGGATTATTTCTTTTTCATAAAGTAAATATATATATATATATATATGTATGTATGTATATAAATAAAAAAAAAGAACAGTAAGATATATAATCTGGTGTTCTTATAGATATTTTATTTTTACAAAATAGTGCTCAATGTAAATTTACAGAGCATATTCATTATAAATTAATTGATTTAAAATGTTTTTTTATTATCTATTCTAACCATGAGAAACATGGTTAGAACTGTAGTGTATGCAAAACCATATTTTAAATCAATTAATTTATAATATATATATGTATATGTAATTGTTTATTTCAGCAGAAATCCCTATTTTATACAAGTTTCATTAAAAAAACGACTGACAAGTTACTGTGGTTAAACTTTTTATTCAGTTTTCTGGTGTTCATATAAGTGTTTTCTTTTCTGGACATAAAGCGTGTAAAAATTGTTCAAATGTTCTCCATATCTGAGTGCTTTCTGCTATTCTTTTAGGCATTATCAAGGATGATTTTTATTTATTATTTTTTAATTTTAAACTAAATATATAATTTTTTTTTTATGTATGCATCGAGAGTTATAGGAATGTTTTAATTTCAAAATCTGCAACAAACTTGTAGAAAATACAAGAATAGCCTCATCCAAAAGTTAAAAAAAGACTAAAAATTAAGGAAGCACTAATAATCAAAAAGAAAAAGCCAACACTCAATAACTTCAAATATGAACATGGCCACAATGTGCTGACTGTGTTTGCAAAATAAAACATTGTCCCTTTGACAAAGTGACCATGGTGAGATTCAAACCAGTGCCTGATAATCAGAAAGCAAACTTTCTAATCATTCAGCCATGTGCTCACACACATACATACATACATACATATATATATATATAATGAATTGGGATTAAATACAGATTGGAATCCAACAGATTGATAGGATAATGAACAAATAGGAAATGTTTATGAATCTAACATGTTTCATGTTTATTAAAGCTTCATCAGAGAATGAGAATTATATAGAGAAAGAAATTCTGGTATTTTTATTTTTGCATTGTTTGATTTTCATTGGTTCAGCAGATTTCATCTGCATTTGACTTGTGAAGCAGCATTAGTGTAAGTTATGACATTCTGAGCTCAAGAAGAGAGGGTACATCATTTTGAAACTCAAAAAAAAATGATTATCATCATCTGAATCCCATATAGATAAACTAGAATTATGATACTTATAGATATAAAGCAATATTGATATTTTTTAGTTGGGCTTTGAATCTGTTACTTTTTCTCTTAGCTTACCATTACTGTCTTGAGGAATTTTCTGCTATTTCTCTTAATCCCTGTTCTGCCAACCATTTGCAGAAGCACATTAATTTATGTACGGTTTTCCTCTGACCCCCTTACCTTTAATATGTCTTGTGAATGTCAAATTTTCTAAGCCCACTATACATAAGAATTTCTATTGTCTCTTCCTGATATGTAGTATAAGTGTCTTTTTTATTCTATTTCTGTTTTCTCTAAAACTCTGTTCTTGTTCAAATATTTGGACCATAGGATTCTCAGTGTTCTTCAGTAGAACTAGATTTCTGCTGCCTCATGTCTCTTCTTCATCCATCAAGAGATTGTCCAGCGTTCACTGCCATATTGGAGGACTGATATTATATAACAGTTCACTATACTTTGTAATGAAATTATCCTGTTTCATACTTTTTTCCTTAGCTTTTGGAAGGCATCTTTCATTATCCCAATGCACCTTCGGATTTCAGTGTCATATTTTCCATCCTCTGTCAAAATGATTTGGAGATATTTCAATTTTTGTACTAGGTTGATTCTGGCATCTCCAATTTGTATGTTTGCCTGTTCATTTTGTTGATAACCATAGATTCTGCCTCCTTGTACAATTGATGATTAATAATTTCTTTTTGCTTTCCTTTACTACATTCTGTATGAATTCCTGCTGTTTCCTTTTTATGTCTGCTATCAATACTGTGTCATCTGCATATCTAACGATTTTGGCTGCTAATATCGAATACTAGTAGTAACTTTGAATCTCTCAGAATCACCAGACTGTAAAAGTTGAATGTCTGGTGAGAAGACACATTAAGCATGCATAGAGAATGTGACTCAATAAGTTAAAATTAGGACAGTTATACCATAATCCCTCTTTTTCCACTTCTCAGCCATGTGCCATATTTTGTAATTTTTGTATATATATATATATATATATATATATATAAATTTCTCGGAGTTAACATGTAGAAAAGACAATATTTATAAATATAAATGACAATAGGAAAACTGTAGTTATTGCTTATGTGTTTCATCCAAATATTGTCTTTTTCTACATGTTAACTCTGAGAAATTTTTATATATATATATATATATATATATATATATATATATATATATATATATATATATACTAGCAGTAGAGCCTGGGGATTGCCTAATGTAACAATAAGAGATAGATCAAGTATCGACCATCATAAAGACTGAAAAAATAAATTGACAAAGATTATTGTTTAAGGTTGACGGACATGCATGTCTTAATTAGTTTTTTTTTTTTTTTTTTTCTACGAATTGGTCAAACCCAAATTCAAACAAAAAACATTGTTTACAATCGTTATGAGTTTATCGATTGGTGAATAGAATTTTATTATAAACAATTGTCTTGTAAATGGAATTTTTAAAGCATTCTGAATGTAAATAAAGAAAAAAAAATGTGCAAGACAATAAGAAATACTACCTGCTGAAAAAAAAAAAAGTGGATGTTTGTTTTATCGGCTGAAAAATGTAAGAAATCCGATCCCATATATAAGGAACACACACACACAACCTGGTTTTTTTAACCTAAGTCACCCACGGAATCGCTAAAACATAGAGCATAGTCTGATGTAAAAGACGCCAAAGTTTATGAAAACAAAATTTTATCGTCAAAATGCTTATGTTTTTTTGAAGAGGATAGACTAAATTTTTTTAAATTATTTTTAAAATTTTCCATCTTTTTAGAATATTCTAAATTTTGATTTAAAAAACCTTGTTTCTCTTTTGTCGCAACAAGGGTAGTAAATAACATAGATAATTTTTAGCGCGTTTTTTGTATTTACACACATTAATTTGGAAAATCTTGCAAAATAAAAAATAATTGTCAGATCTTAATGAAACTTTCAGAAACTATTCACAGATGATCGAAATTATTATAAATATGTTTTTTTTATTAAAGTCATGGCAGAAATATTTTTTTATATTTATTAACACCCCATAACTAATTTTATGAAAACTCTAGAAATTCAAACCATCGGTTTTAGTGATTACAATAGTTAAAAACACAAGGCTTTGAAGAATGCAAATCATGTTTTTTTTGTTTTTTGTTTTTTTTTTTGGCCAACGTACCTGAAAATCAGCTGTGAATTGTAACATACAAAACTCAATAAAACAAATATATTATTTAGTTTCAAATGCTTTTATTTGTTTTAATTTGTTTTTTATGAATATGGACAATATTTTCTGAAAGCAAAAATTTTTCAATGAAAATTGAATTTTTAATACAATTATTTCTTATTTCTTTAATTTTAAAAAGATTTTAAAAAAGTTTAAATTGAATTTAAAAAATATTTTAACATTAGTTAAAAAAACATCAACCTTTCAAAATGTCCGTGTGAGATTGTCATTGTCTAGCGCTTTGAAAATTGTATAATTTGGACCAGTCAGATTAGCCATGGTAATTAAGAAATGTAATTTTTGTGTTTATAGTCGGACAGTAATTATCAAGTACGGAAGACCAACCAGAATACAATTTAGTTGCATTATTTGAGTTCAGCATTGTTCTCCGCTGTTAAGCCCTTTACTTTTGCGAAACACGTATGGAGAAGTTAATTTGAGTTTTCAATTTCACCTGAGAAGGGTACCTACAAGTAACAGTATCATCTTATGAAATATAACTACTGCTAAACTTTAATTTATATGATCTTATTTTTATATTAATCTCAGTTATGACATTTTTCCATAAATGAAATATCAAAATTAATAATAAAATGAATGGAAATACAAATAACACAGTAAAATGTAATAAATGTACATAAAATTATAGTATTTTATGTACACTTTTTGATAAAATTTCATAACAAAAGGTACCTAAATTAATTAGATACCTTTTTTCTTATGAAATTTAATCTCACTATTAACAGTCTTATTTTTAATTTCTTTATATTTTCCATAAACCATCGTAAACGTAAAAATGAAAGCTAAGTACAAAAAATAAATAAAAATTAGAGCGCTGAAAGTTTTCCTTAAAAGTAACAAGGTAAATAATTTGTTCACTTAAATAATTTCACTTCCTTCCATCCGTAGAAAGAGTTCTCCTCCCGTAAGTTATCTAAACGTCATGAATGTGCCTTTCCGTCAATCGTCAAGCGACGCGAAAGGTTATGACCTGCTTTGTTTTATTTTCAAATTACATTTTTCGGCGCAGAAGCTAAATTAAGCTTGGTTCAAAATATTTTAAATAAGCAGTATAATTTCTGTTTTTATTAAAATCAGTTTTGAAAAAATGATAATTGATTTTTAAAAGAATATCAAAGTAAGATTTTAATCTTTTTATCAAATCGAAAAAATGATTGAAAATGATTGATTATCTTCCTTTTTTTGACCAAAAAAACAATATTTTTAACGAAAATTTCAGACGTGCTAGGAACGATTAAAAATGTAAAAAAATACCCCCAAAATACTTTGATCTTTTCCTCTTTAATAATAATATGAACATTAGACGATAAAATTTTTCGTCAAGTTCGGCTTTTTTTTTTCATCATGCTATGCTCTTTTGTTTACATTTTCGTGGGTGAGTTGTCCCCTTTCATTCTCACGATGTGTCTTAATCGTGTTTTCAAATTGATTTTATTAAAAAAACAACTGTATTTTTCCCATTTTCGGCCCCATTAGAACCACCACAAGGTAATTTTATGTAGTCCTGTGAAGTTTTGTTGAAATCGGCTAAAAAATGTAGGAAATTCGATCCAACATATAAACGTTACAGACACACACACACATAATCTGCGTTTTATAATAAGTAAGATAAGATATATATGTGTGGATTTCGTCCACATTGGACAAAATATGTCGGCAATAACTACAGTTTTTCTATTGTCATATAAATATACCTTGTCATCTGTAGATAATAAACTGTGATTTCATCTATCCATGTATGGCTCAGTCAACAACTTTCCTGTTCAAAGCTTTCTTTAAATTAAATTCTGTTTGATTAAATTTGGAAAATATATTTACAATGTGAACAATAATTGACATAGATGTAACATTAAAAGCAGTTAAAGTTTGTCGTCACATAATGTAAAAAAATGTTTTTTCAAATGTCCAATTTGGAAGGAAAAAAAAAGCCTTTTTTAGTTTATATTTCTGAGAAAAGGTATTGTAATTATTTACATTGTTTGGACTGTTGACCTCATCTTTATTGTCATATTCATGATATTTCAACCATTTTATGCTCCGGCCTTCTTCTGGTGATTGTAATTTTTAATGGAACCCATTATTTTATTCACCAGGGTAGATAGTTCTAGTTCTGTGTGCCATGCTTCTTCCGGATGTCTCAGTTATGTCCCTTTAACTTAACACTCCAAGTTTTTGTTCGCCACTACAGTATCCAGGTATTGAACTCACAACTATTTGGGTCAAGTCACTGGATTCAAACAACTCTTTTATCCACTGGGCCATGTATCCTTGAGACATCTAGAAGAGGGATGGAATGTGGAACTAGAACAGGCTACCCTGGTGGGTGAAATAAAGGATTCAGTTCAAAATTCCAGTCATCTGAAGAAGACTGAAGCACACAATGGCCGAAACGTTGTGAATATGGCAATAAAGATCAGGACAACAGTCCTAACAATGTAAATAATGTAAATCCTTTTTTTTTTTATATTTCCTCTAACACCTGAAGAAGGCTGAAGTACACAATGGCCGAAACGTCATGAATATGGCAATAAAGATAAGGACAACAGTTCTAACAATGTAAATACTTTTTTTTTATATTTCCTCTAATACATAACTTGGAGATAATAGAAATTAGAGGGTTATTACTATTAAAAAGGCTATGTCTGTGAAAGGAATGAAGGAGAATATAGTGGAAAGATAAGGATTGATATTTATTGTGAAGATTCTAAAATTGTAGTGTTCAGATATGCATCCGCATGTGATCCTGTTCCATGGCATCAGTTCTTGGTGAGAATGTTGTCCGAGTGGCACTTTCTCATTACATTTGGAACAGAGAGGAAAGAGGGTGATTCAATAAGTAGCATGTGTGTCCAAGCTGTAAAGGTCTGAACTGGTGGAACAGAGGGTTGAACTTCATCTGAACACTTCTCATGGAAATAGCAATAGAATAGTGATAGGTTTCTTATGTTGTATCTGTGGGAAAGAGGCTGTAATGTGGAGAATATGTCTCCCCAACTAAGTGAGGAATGACTAGTTGCAGCAATATTCCATTTTTGGTTTAATCTAAAGTATGACAGAAGGCGTCAGCTACTTCCTGAAACAATAGAATGAGCCAAATGGCATTTTTAGCAATTTGAAACCCAACAGACATTCAAAGCATGGGTCCCTATGGTGAGGGTCTGGATGGTGATAAGGAAATGATTCTTGTATTTTGAAGATTTAACATTACATCCAAAGTGATATCATGTTTTTCTGGTGTGGTTCAGCTTCATATAGCCGTTTTATGAATGATGTCACCTTTTGGTTTAATTTGAATTGCAACACTCCAAAAACAATGACAGGATGTAGCCAACAAAATCTTGTCTACCACAATGACAACACCTGTGTTTTAATAATGACTGAAAACATTGAAAATACTTGAAGAAAAGTCGAGCAAAACCTTGGACAGATTTTTAGATTTGATCTTACTATCCTGTTAGAAAATTGATAAGATGCAATAACAAAAAAAATTAAACTTAATCATTTGAATTTAGCAAAATTTATGTAACTTTGATTTAAAAAAAAAAAAAAAAAAAAAGCAAAAAATTGTATTAAGGATTTTGGTTTATTTTTTTATTTTTTTATTTTGGAACAATTTCATGGTAGTTGTAATATATGAAAAATATGAAACTGACAAAGCAGTAAAAAACAAAACCTCTTTGATAATTTCTTACTAAAATCAAAGTTCTCGGACATTGGACAATTTGTATTCAGATGTTCACTATAAATAAGGAAAATGGTAGAAAATAGTGAAAGAAAACTAAAAAAATGTCTTAATGAGAAATATTTGTTGTTCTTTAACCAAACATGTATAAATGAAAAATTGGTGCCTAAGTATACCTAATATACAAATATACTTCTGTGTGTGTGTGTCTTGGACAGGTATATATCTTTATTCGCCTTGCTTTCTTTCTTTTTTTGCTTCTCCTGACAGATGACAAGACTAAACAGAATTAAGGATGGCAGAGAGGCCCTCTTTGCCTCCCCAAACACCACATTTTGAGGAAAATAAATAAATAAAACTCTTATGCATAAAACAAAATATGGCTTCACCAAACTAAGCCAAACAAAACTTGTTAAGATGTCTTTTGTCATTTTTGGTTCTTCTTACCTTTTCAAATATCAGGGCTTTACAACATGCTGTCTTCAATTTTGCCTCCATGTTTGTTTGTGCCTCCATGAATATTGTTGTACTTTTATTTTTTTTACATTTTAGTTATTTTTTAGTACTTTCTTTTTTCTTACTTATATGTTCATTTAGCTTAAGATGGGCTGCAGGTGACAGCTTATTTAGTTTTTTGCTTTTCAACTTGTTGCTCTGTTTCAAATTTTCTATATATTTTGATTTTTTTTTTTTTTTTTTTTTCATTTTTTTTCTCTGCTTTTCTTATAGGTTTTGATTTACCTGTGAGTTCTTATTGTTTTTTTTTTCACTTTGTTTTTTTTTGTTCTTTTGTTTCTTTTTCCTTCCTTTCTTTCTCTCTGATTTTTTTTTTCCTTTTATTTCTCTTATTGCCTTTTTTTCTTAAATTTATTTTCATATTTATCTCGCTTTACCTTTCACTTTTCAAGTTGTTCTTTTCTGTTTTTCATTTCTTTTTCCTTTCTTTCATTTTTTTTCTATATTTATCATTTTTCTTTTCAGTTCATTTTGTTGTTGTTTTCCTTTGTCTTCATGTTTTGCCCTTTTTTTTTTTTTTTAATTTCTTCCACCCCATTTTTTGTTTGATTTCTTTATCATATCTTTATTTAACTTTGAGGAACTTTTTCTTCCTTAGCCTCCTTTCCTTGCTTTCTTTTTTTTTTTTTTTTTTTTTTATTCATCTCCATTTCCTTATACTTAGCCTGTAAGATGTTACTATGACAACTGTAGAAACAGTTCTTCTTTAAATTGCTTCTTCCATGGCAATCTTCCATCTTTTTGGGCTTTTTTTTTACCTCTTGTTCTTCTGTTTGTTTCATTGTTTATTTCTTGACTGTGACTTTCAGAAGTGTTTTTTTTTTTTCTTGAATTTATTTATTTATTTTTTTGCTAATGTCGCACTTCTCAAGCGACATGGCCACCAAAAACTGGAATCACAGTCATGATACCCTTTTTAACTTGTCAACTTTCTTCTTTCCCATTATCCAGTCATTCATCATTTTTCCCTCGCTCCTCTCTTTATTTCCCTGTTTCTCTTTGCCTTACTCTTTCTCTTTAGTTTTCTTTCTCTTTTTCTCACAATCTCCTTTTCTATTTTACTCTCCCACAATTTAGCTGATTCCTTGCTCCAGCCACTGCTGCCATTTCTTATTCACATTTTGGTCTTTGTCAAGGGACTAACGGCTTTTAATTGTCATCACCTGGGCAGGTGAGAGAATTGAGAGTGACTTAGCTTAGAATATACTCAGCTTCTACATATCTATCTATCTTTATATATATATATATATATATATATATATATATAAGTAAGGGCACACAAGACAACATAGTGGTGACAGTCTATTTCATGCTTGAAAACAATTTTCAGGCCATCCAATGGTGACTCATCCTCATTCCCTTCATATTGCATTAGTAAGGAGGAAGTAACATTTTACTTTATTTTATTTTTTTTAAAGAAGCTTTATGGAACATACTCCTGAGAAGATGCTTTCCTTATCACTACAATCATAAGCTCTTCAAGTCTAAAGTCGACTATTATCTATCCTACATATTCTCATGATATGCACTTACTGCAACCTCATTCAATAATCCGCTTTTGTGCCTTTTATTGGGTGAACGATAATCATATATAATGAATACTGAGTCAATCCAGATTTCAAAGATGTGTCTGTAGTCCTACCAATAGACAAGGAAATATCAGGTGTTTTAATTGTAATGTTACAAAATACTTTGCAAAAATTGTTATCATCACAAAGATAAAAAAAAAGCAAATGGAATTAACATAATACTGTTAAATGGTGAGCTTCAGTTGTATGTGTTAATTAAAAAGTTGTTTCAAATGGCAATACTAGGTAGTGGTTGTACAAAAACTGTAACTGGTAAGTTCTATTGAGTTTTTTCTTTTTCTTGCACTTCTTGTGGCACTCTCTTCTGGTGCCATGCTTTCCAACTTGGTCTTCAAAAATTTAAATTCAATGTCAATCATTGTCTACTGTCTTCTTGATTACTCTTCTATTGTTCTCGCTCCTTAAAAATGTGTCTCTTTTCTTTTATTCTTTCACACTCAGTAAGCCCCTTGTGTCTTAGTGGCTTTACTGCCTTGCATGGGGTGATATGGCTTTTAAAAAAAAAAAAGACTTTTCTTGCACCCTTAATGGATAAAGAAAGGAATTTTGTTAAATATTTCCCGATTGACACAAAATTCACATTTGGAGATAGAGTGCAAGTTAGCACAACAGAAAAAGTGACACTTCTATTATTCATTGACAGGAAACAGTTACGATTGAAGCATGTATAGTAAATGATATTCCACTTCTTGTGAGTAAAGTTTCTAAGAAAATGACTAAGAGATGACAAAAAGTTAATTGGTATCCCACATTGAGATGACAGAAGATCTGCCAAAAAAGGTGAAATGTTCGAACAACTTGGATACAAATTTACAGTGGATGATCTAGAAATCAAAGCACTTGCCATACATTTTTGACTGATTAAATTCCATTAGATTATAAATTAAAGCAGCATTTTTTTTTTAAATGAAATTATGGACAGACTCATTACGGTAAGCAACTAATTCATAGAATATGTTGTTTTGTTAGTTACCTTTTGTGTTCATATGTTTTAATGATCTCTCTGATGTTATCAGTTCCTAAGTAGGCACCTATGCAGAAAAATTTCATAGAAAATATGTGTTCCAATTCTCTATAGCTGAATGTTATAGCATATCAGATCAATTGATGGTTCTCTGTAGGATACAGGTTCAATTCCTGTCGGTGAACTTGTATTTTCTACAATATTTCTTGAATTTTCAGCTCAGTGAATGTAATTAATACTGTTTATTTAAAAATCAGCATTTATTTAAACAAATTGTATCTATTAAATAACACATAAGAAAATGTATATTATATGTATATATATATATAATATACATTTTATTATTTATTAAATAAATTGTATCTATTAAATAACACATAATAAGAAAATGTATATTATATATATATATATATATATATATAATATACATTTTCTTATTATGTGTTATTTAATAGATACAATTTGTTTAAATAAATGCTGATTTTTAAATAAATAGTATTAATTATATATATATATATATATATATATATGTAAGATTTATTCCTCTAAAAAGACAAGATTAATTAAAGAAATGCCGAGAGGAAAATCTTTTATGCAGATGTTTTATTCTTTGAGCAACTTTATCAAAACAAATGTAGAGGTTTTATTCAGAAAATTAAATTTATACATACAGGCAAAAATCTTATGCCAACATATTTATGTATGGCAATAAAAAATTTAAGGAAAATGGTCAATTCATTTCTTTAAAACAAATAACATTAATTCACTCCAATTTCACAGGTAAAATCATTTATCGCATGGCACACTCAGTAGTTTTCCTTTCTTTCATGTCAAGAGATTTTAGATTTTTTAGTGTGAATTCTCTAATTGTAACATTTCACAATGTTACAGTTTTATATGTATCAATACAGATTTCTAAATAAAACTTTTACATTTACCTTGTAAATTACTCCTCAAGAAATGAAACATATTAGCATAAAAGTTTTATATATATATATATATATATATATATATATAAAATAAAAAGGCTTAAACACTAATATTCCATGGTCATAATTCCATTGGAATCGTAAATATGATCCAATTCATCAAACCAACAAGTTTGTAGGTCTGATGAATTGGATTGTATTAAGCCTTTTTATTATATCCTTACTCTGTCCTGGACATTGAGTTCTACCTGGATTCTATCCTCTGGGAATTTTTTTTTATTAAAAAAAAATATATATATATATATATATATATATATATATATATATATATATATATATATATATATAATTTTCAACCACTGCCAGCTAATGGGTAAAATAACAGGACAGACTGGGTCCTATAGCCTTGGTAGCAACCAGTCTAGGTGAAGGATTCTGAATTCATACCAGGTTGCACTATCCTAAAAGTGTATATACATGCAACTGGGAACCATTTGTGAATCCAAATCCCTACTGAAACTCCTATTAACATGTCCTCAGATATGGCATGAAAAGGAGTCCAATGATCCATAGTGAACAAGAGGAATTAACTATATCACCAAATAATTTTGAATAAAAGGAACCAACAAGGTCTGTCTGTTTAATTTTTTATTTTATTTTTCAATGAAGTGTTGAGCATTGTGCTTGAAATTGTGGCTAAAATGCCCAATATATATATATATATATATATATATATATAAAAGTAATGCCTCCCACATCATGGTAAGACATTAGTGGCAATGATGTCTTCATCTACCTAATGTCTTAGTGTTACATTGGAAGTATTTCTGTGAGGTATTTTTTTACTGCACCCTATGCACACACACACACACACATATATATATATATATATATATATATATATATATATATGTATATATATGTATGTATAGGAAGCTGAGATGGCATTGTTGTTTTCAGCTTTGTTCATAGCTTATTTAAATGAACAAAGTCATTGGTATGAATGTAAAGAAAAATAACTGAAAACTTAATTACAGTGCACTATGACCAACATGAAAATTCACTGTCCTACTGATCATGGACTTGAATAAACAATGAAGTGTTTTATTAAATTAAAATCTTATCGAATGACTTTGATTTTTTTTTTTTTGTATGAACAATGGTTAACATATTTTTTTTATTTTAATGACATGTCTGGTTGAAAATGCAGTTCTTGGCAGACAAGCAAATTTCACAATCGAATCTGCAAACTAAGTCAGCTTTAGAATTGGAAACTAAAAAGATTAGTAAAGAACACTGTCTTTGTTTTAAATCTCATGTTCTTTCAGCACATAGATGATCATGACTCTCCACATCTTCCTTTTATGTTTTGTCTTGATTTTTTGCAGATGAACTCTTCACAGTAGTGAATTAGTCATCTTTTTTTCTAGACTATCTGCCACCCAAGGCCCAATAGCCCAGTCTGCTATTGAACTCTGTGTAGAGAAGTAGACAAGAAAAGAGACGAGAAACATTAAAGAGAAAGATGTGAGTGACAATAGATAAAGATAGGAGAAAAAATTATTTTTAATGTTTTAATCTTCAGGACAGAGGTGATTATAGCGCTTCACAGCTTTCTTTTCTTTATAATTTGAGAATCACCATGACATTTTTAGGGTAAGATCGCATATCATTTTTCTGTTATATTCACTGCAGATTTGAAATCAAATCTAAGAGAATTTTTTCAATGTTATGTTCAATTAGGATGTAGGCAATCATGGCTCTCCACAGATTGCTTTTCTTTATTATCTTTGAATTTTCACAATGATTTGGGAATTGTAGTGGAGATGTTTCCTACTGCCTTCTTTACAGTTCTGAAATCAAAATTAATTTTCTCCTAGACTGGTTGTCACTCTGATTCAAGAACCCTTTCTGCTGTTATTTAACCAATCTAAGTGATATATTTATATTTTTCACAAGGGTTTGTGTGTGAAAGTGCATGGTATAGACTGACAGAATTGGAACATGGCTTACCGATTCCAATTTCTGTTTTAATAACAATTATGCTCTGGGACATCTAAAGAAACATATCTGAAGAGTAAACAGTATATGCATGATGTGATGGATAAACTGTCATCTAAATTATGCAAAAATGAAAATAACACTGACATCTCATTTTAACAGATATATTTACCAAATTTACCCAAAAGTATCTTGAAATATTAAATAGTGAATTTATTCAATAAAATCGCCATTGCCTTCAACTACAACCTCTAGATGACTTTGAATCTCCTGTAACTCTTTTGGATGGTCTCCTTGTTGGTGAATGCTGCCATAATCTTTGCTTTCAGTTCATCATTGGTGTTACAAGGAGTTTTGTTGGTCTCTCACTCAACTGTGTCCCACAAATAATAATCAAGAGGGTTGTAATCTGGGGAGTTAGGTGGCCAGATGTAAGGGGTGATGTGGTTTCATAAATTGTCTTACAGCCATGACTAGATTCTTTTGCATCAGTGGCATGGTGCAGAGTCCTGTTGCCAGACATAGTATCTTCCAGAAGCCACCCTGTTGACTCGGGACAGCACTACCTCTTCAAGGCACTTGATATAGGCTTCCATGTTGAGTCTGAGGACCTGTGGGAAGATGAATGATAGCATAACATCACTATCATTATTTATCACTCCAAATGCCTTCGTATTCACCATTACTCATTCGATTCTTTCTAAATCCTATGCACTGTCCTCTGAATGACAACCAAATATCATGAAATGTCTATATTGCATCTTCTGGCACAAATGCCAAACGGTACAGCATGCCATTTACAAATTTTGGCATGGCGCTCTTTTTCTCTCAGATGGTACCCAACTGAACCTACTATACAAGATCAAAAACAAACAGCACGCATGCAGAAAATGAAATATATAAAATGGCAACAACTTACCCATCGCATCCTGTCTTTATTAAATTGACAAGGACATCTGCCATTGAACTCGTTGGTTGGATTTGAGTCATTTTCTCTGGCTTATCAACCCTTTACAGGCTACTTAAAGCCAGAAAATATTTTTAGATAGTAAAAATATATTTTTGTGATAATAATAGTTTAGCCATGCAAGTCTTACTAATGAAGAAGAGGTGAATTCATACATTTCCCAAGGGCATTTGTATGTAAGTGAATATAACAAACCCAATGGAAAACTGGAACTCTGCTCTCCAATTAAAAATTCTGAGCTGTTATCCATTACACCACCCACACATCCAAGGTTACAATACCTGGTATTCCCAAGGGGTCATGTTACTAATCAGGCTTGACGTTACTTAACTCTGGTGATCATACAAGAACCAGTGTTTCAACATGAAGTAGATGGATTCAGTTAGCATTGCTTTTATATTTGATACTTACACAGTGTACTGAGAGAAAACAGCGTTCATGTTTTCCTTCCAGAGGCCAGTGTACAAAGGATGAGAGGAATGGCTATACTGATGCCGGAGGTATTCATAATTGCGGTATGAATGATCTTGAGCAAAGAATAGACATTTTTTACCAAATGTGGAAAGAAGTATGACTCAAGAGAAACCATTTCCCAAACAGAAACAATGATCTGGAATTGGAATGAAAGTGCTGATGGCACCAACCCTGAATCCATCAAACATTCAAGAGTTGGAATTAATAAATACGAAACACTTCAAATACCTCAGTATATAAATCATTTATAACAAATTTAATAATGGACATAAGGAAATTAAACATAAAAAAGGCTGTTCTAGAGGCAGTTTCATCCTACACTACAACATTCTACAAAACCAAAACATTAACCTAAGAACTTGAACCACTTTCTTAAATAGCCTTGTCAGTTTGGGATTTTCAATTATATTTAAACTGTCCACTTCATACAATCTCTTTTTCAGATCAATGATTAAAATGGTTTTGATTGAATGAAGCCTGTAGCCATCTATCTTCAAACCTCATGAACTGACACTATATAATTACAAAGAACTACATCAAATAACAGAAACCACATCACTTGAAGACTGCCAACATCTGTAAAATGTAAAATGTATAGCACATGTAACTGTAAGAGAAAATAATGACTGAAACAAGATGTTGGTGTTCCACATGACTTTAAAAAAAAAAGTAAGGAAGGAAGTCCCTCATCAATACTAGAAAGAGCAATAACAGTTATTGAACTTGATTAACCATTTTCCAGATTTTATGAATTGTAGCCAACAGTTGCACTGGCTATTTAAATGCTAAATGTTTCCTTTTAAGGAAACAGCTAATGTTACCATTACAGAGTTGTCCAAAATTACTCGGATATGTTTCATTAAATTTTGCCATTTTTTTTTTTTTTTTTCAAATTTCATCAGAGATGACTTTTATTTTATAATCACTGCTGCTTACTTAGCAATCATAGACTGTAAAAATAATGTTTTCATGTACAAACTCTACAATCTTTGGCTCTTTACATCACTGTTCTGCCATCCATTCATGCAAACTCTTTAAGTTCTTCCCACTTTATTTTATTTTTGCCTTAACTGTATCCTGTGAGTGTCAAATTCTCCAGACCCTCTTACTGTGACGTAAATTTCTGCATTCTCTTTTTATGTAATGCATCATTTGACATTGAAGCTGAACTGTTGAAAATAGCCCACTTTATTCCTGAATACAAAAACAAGTTCCTCTGTTTGATGACAGAAGTCTGGAATCAGAAAAGTGGGGGCCATCATGCTTGAATGCATTATGGAAACAGAAAGATAGCCCTCAAGACCTTCACACATACAGAGATGTCTCAGTTGGATCCATTATGGTGCAAGAATTAATATTATATTAACTAGGTTCTCATCATTTTATGAAAGTCAACTCCTCACAGCCCAGTTTAGATTCTGTTCTGGAAAGGGTTGCAATGATAGCATATATGTTATCAAACAACTCCAAGAAATTACTTCATAGGAGTCTGTATACCTGCTTTATTGACCTCACAACAACATATGACCATGTCAACAGAAACTTCCTCTTCTCATCCATTAGAAACTTCCTTCCAAGCTCCTAATCCACTGAATGCATCCATCTAATAGAGGAACTAAATCAATCTACAGATGTCTGGTGAGGACTCCAATACAGAAACATTTCAAACCTCATCAGGAGTAGGACGAGAAGGAAATGAGAGCCCCATTCTATGTAATCTTTTCCTAGCCTATGACCTGAGCATTTATAAACATGGGTGTGATGAGATGGGCACTGACCATTTAAAAATTCCATACTGTATCCCAAACAAATCTACCAATAGAAGACAATGATCTATCCCAAGGCCAATATTATGATGATGAAGGGGACTATGCTGATGACATAAGTGTTCATAGTTTGGATAAGAATGATCTTGAACAGAAAAGTGTTCCAAGAAATAGGACTGAAGGTAAACATTTCCAAAACAGAAACTATGATCTGGAATTGGAATGAAAGCAGTGATAGCACCTACCTTGAATCCAACATAAAAATTCATTATGTGGAATTAGTAAATATTAAACACTTCAGATATCACAGCATATGGATCAGCTATAACAAATTAGGTATTAGAGAAAAAGAAATTGAACATAGAATAGGCTGTGCCATGAATAGTTTTGACTAACACTGCAAATTACTATGAAAACAAAACATCAACCTGAAAAATCATTCTTAACTAGCTTCATCTACTTCAAGGAAAGTTGGTTTACTGTGTCACGCCAGAAGGTTTTTCTCACCTGAGTATCCCCTTCAAATCTACAAATCAACAATTCATCCTTGCATGGAATACTGCTGCCATATATGGTCTGGTGCTCCCACTGTTCATCTTGAGGTCCTAGACTAAATCTGGAGACAGATATGCAATGTGGTTGATCCTGATCTGGCGTCCCATCTGCAGTTGCTATCTCACGAGCATGCTGTAGTTTCCTTCTGCCTTTTCTACAAGTACTTTCATGGCAACTGCTCTGACGAGCTACTTTCACTGGTTCCCAAACTGCATGAATTTAAGCATGCTACTAGGTTGGTATCTCAGTCCCACCCTTTTAGCCATCTCTTCTATTCCAACTGCTTCTTATCTCACACCGCCTGTCAGTGGAACTCCTTTCCTATCACTTGCTTCCCTGATAGCTAAAATCTTCAAATATTCAAATGTAATGTCAATCAACATCTTCTGAAGCCTTGACCTTGATCCCTGTCCTTCTCTTTATCCTTTTCCCAAGCACTCCTCTTTAATTACTCTCACTCTTTGTAACCCCTTGCATGCTAGTGACACTCCTGCCTTGGGGTGATTTGCTTTAAAAAAATAGACTTGTCAGATTGAGACTTTCATATGCATGGTGCCAAACTCATTCAGAAATATTTAAACTGTCAACTGTATACAACCAATGGTGAAAAAAAGATTAGTAAAGCTTGAGGGTCTTGGCAAAGATTATCCCTATTCAAACCTCATGAACTGGCACAATAGAATCACATATTATAGAAACTTCATCACTTGAGGATTACCAATAGCAGCAACAACTAAAATGAATAGCACATGTAATTCAAACAGAAAATTATGACATAATCAAGATGTAAACATTCCACAAAATTTCAAACAGAAGGTTAGGAAGGAAACATCCATTAATACTGGAAAGAGCTATAAAATCTACTGAACATTTTCTTTAAAAATGTTGTTGGTTGATTTTGTTTAGTGGTATATAGCCTCTATGGGTTATTTAATGCTGAAATTTTAAAATTTTGTATGTAAATTTATGCTTTCAACTACAGATAATTTGTACAAAATGTTATACTTTCAGGGTAAAAGTATGAATTTTTTTTTTTTTTTTAGATGTATAGTTTGTAGATCATAAATGTATTGGTAATTTTACAATAAAAATGTTGTTTTTTAAATTTTTAATGTTGCCTTGATTCTCATTGTGCTATAAAATGTATTGTTAGTCATTTTATTATAAAAATGTACTGTTTTGTTTGGGGGTTCACTATTTGCCCATAGCTGGGACCCTAACAATTGCTACCACCCCAGATCAGTGTGGTTCAGGGAACAACAGTAGTTAAGAAGTGGCTCCATGCTCATCAAAATCTCCGTCAGAGGCCTTGAAAAAGTGTTTTAAGATAAAGATCTTATAATTTTCAACTGAAAGCAACACTGGCTGCTCAATCAGTTGAAAGCCAAATGTTTTCTTATAGGAAAACAACTATTATTACCATTACCATATCAGGAGGATGTGAAAATTTACCTTAAGACTTATTCATTGTCCACATGTCCTGTTCATGGTATTCTTGACATTCATTAGCATAGCCACATCTCTGCATCTCCATTGCCTCAAGTCTCTTCTTCATCTTTAAGTTTGGTTTGGTTTGTTTTATGGCATATCAACCTCAATGAGTTATTTAATGCCGACAGAATTTTTATTGCTGGTAATGTTTTTCTTCAAAAATCTATTTCTGGTAATATTTTTCCTCGAAGAAATCTATAGCTGATCATATTTTTTTCCAAAGAATGTATAGCTGTTTGTATTGCTGGTATTTTTTTTAAAGTATTGCTGATAATAATTTTTCCTTCAAAAATTATTGCTGGTAATAATTCTTTTTATTACAAAGTATTTCTGGTATTAAACCTATTTTTACACAAGTTTGGGTGTTAACTATTTGCCCATAGCTGGAACCCTAAAAGGTGCTACCACCCCAGGTCAGGGTGGACCTGGGAACACCAGCAATTAAGAGGTGGTTCCACGCTCCTCAAAACCTCCTGATCAGAGTTTATCATCTTACCCATGACGCAGATGTAGTTTATTGTCATACCCAGGGCTGTCTTCATCTTTAAGGAAATTGTCCAACTTCTACTGCCTTAAAGAAAAACTGACATTATGTAGCAGTTCAGTATTTTCTAACAAAATTTTCCTGTTTGTTAATACTTTGCTTAGCTTTTGGAAGGCATCTTTCACTACTCAACCTTTTGGATTTCGGTCTAGCATTTAACAATTGTGGTTATACAGAAGGTTGTTGAGAACATCATGGATGGAGCCTAGAAGCAACAAGGAAGTTTTAAAGAAAATGAAAACAAAATGGACATCTACACTTAAAATCTGAAGAGACAGTTAAAATTCCTGAGACACATGAAAAAGGGTTTGACGAATTTGACGCTCACAGAATATACTGAAAACAAGAACAATGGAGGGTAAAATCAAGTAAACTATCTAGCAAATGTTTGTAAATGGATGGCAGAACAAGGAGTGAACGAGATACTATAAAAATAAACATTGCTAAGAGTTATGAAGTTGTGGAGAGCCACCATCGCCTACTTCGTGAAAGGGCACAACAGGGAAGTAAAAGATTTATGCCACAAGTAGCAATTAGTATTATTAAAATCTACAAACTTAATTTTCATTTTGGCATTTTTATATATTTCTGTTGTTCACTAAAGTACTGGGTTATTTCAGTCTCTTAATTTTTTTTTTTTTTTTCGTTACTGTCAGTTGATCTGAATTTATTGTCAGTCTACGTGACGTCACACATTTTTAGCACGGACCACAATATTTGACTTATACAACAAAAAATATTTTTTAACTTCCAGGAAAACTCTAAGTGTATAATATTCTTGGCGTTATGTGCAATAAAAATTAAAAAGTTTAGTTTTAAAAATGACATAGAGCTTTTAAATTGTTCATTATTTTTTGAAATTGTAGGCTGGTCAGCCATTTTTCTAAATCCGTGCCTACAGGAATGCCAGACAAACTCTCTTGAAGACAGCCTCACCCGATGGGCATTAAAAAAAATAAAAAGGAAGAAGAAAAAAAAGCCACTCTCCTATTTCAAGTATCTCTTCTGTTAAGTTACTCGCCTCCCTGAATAGCCTGGCGTCTATTTTGCCCTCGGCAGTCAAAATGTCAACTCCTGATTTGAGGCATTCTCGTAGGCTGGGGTTTCTTTTCACGTTCGATTTCTAACTGTAGATCGTTTTTCGTGTCCTCTGACATTTAATAATTTGTTTATGCAGACTCATTTGACGCACATAACTGGATTGACCTTAACTGTGTTTTGCGTGTGGCAGTGTAGAATGGAGGAGTTCGAGGTGGGCAGAAGTTTATGGTGAGTGCGGAGAGCAGAAAGTGATGAAGGAGGTAGAGAATGATAAGGGTGGGGATAGTCTGTAAAAAAAAGAAAAAAGAGAGAGAGGAAGTGATGGAGGTTTGTTAAATCAGGTGATACTGGTGGAAAGAAGAGTTGGTCTGGTAGCTGCAGAAAGAAAAGTGGAGGTTGAAGAAAAAAAAAAAACGTACGAAGGTGGACGAAGCCACGGAACGGGGAGGTTGAAAGGGGGGGGTGGTGAGTGGCGGTAATCGTAGAAGCAAAGTGATGGGCGTCAAAAATTTCGTGAAAGTTGGAGCAAGAAAACGGGGTGGCACTTTTAAGACAGGCAGTGTTACCTGACTATATAAGTGGGAGGAGAACGCCACTTTGGGAAAAGATAATAATGGTGGTGACAGTGTGAGGAGATCAGAAATAGGAGGATGAGTGGGGGGTGGCAGTGTTTGAACCACCCATGATTTAAACAAAAATTAGATCTCCCGTATTTGACGGTAGAGAACTCTCAAAATATGCCCTGTTAGTGTCTATCATGTTTAAAGCAAGCTATCAGTATATTAAAAATCATTACAAAAGCACTTTAGTTACTATGGAAATATTACTGTATATAAAAAGCAAGCTGTCAGTACAGCTGAACGTAAAACACGAAATTATAATAGAGAAAATATCCTACACGATAGTTACAAAAAATTTGAAGGAAAAAAAAACTGAAAACAATTTCTAAAAAAGCAAACTACCACCACTACTAATTCTGTGTGTTTTCATTTCAAAATGTTGGCGACCATGGTTGGCGTTAGCATGGCTGATGCTAACCTCCAAGAGAGCAATTCTCTGCACCTTTTTAGGCGTATGCTTTCCTTGACATGAAGTGGAATGATTTAAATGGAATCATTTGCAATGTCTGCTGCTAGGGAAGTTGATTCAATTTTTCTCGTCAGAATCGATCTTCCACGTGTATTGTTGTAGAGTAGTTTTCACGTTGGAGGCTTGTATTTCAATAAGTCGTCCTAAATTAGGTTCGACGTACAAAACGTTAGGAACTTGGAAATAAGAGTTAATGACGCAGCAATCTAGTTGTGATGGTTGGTACTTCAATGTCCGATATCGACTGACTCGCTCAACACCACTGAGCCAAACTGGCGACCGCTACTACTACTACTTATTATGTGTGGGAGAGTCTATTAATAATAGAATAGGTACGTCAGGTATAACATGTATGTATCTACCATTCGTCTGTGCATGGAATATTACTGCTCTATCTGGTCTGGGACTCCTACTATATATCTCGAGATTTTTGACGAAATTTAAAGGGTCTTTAATGTTACCTGTCCTGAAATCTCGATTTTAGTCACTTTCTCACAACCATTTTCATGGCAGTTAGTACCTTGACTGTATGAGTTTTAGCATTGACAACTGGGCATCACCTTTTTACTGTTGAACTAGCTAAATGCAACTGTATGTTCTATTCTGATAGTTTATTTTCTCGTCTGTGATTTATTCTGGTTTCTTACTTCCCTGCTATTTTACACTCTTCTAAATATTAAACGCAACCCCAATCGCCTCCTTCTGCCTTCCTGAATCTTGTTCATTTGTTGTCCTTTCTCCTCATGAAGTCTTCTCTTTCACTTTCAGTAATCCTTTGCGATTTAGTGGAATTATCGCCTTGCTTGAGGTGAAAGGATTAAAAATAAAATGATCCGAAGAAATAATTCTGAAGTTCTAGTATCTTTGACACCAGAGAACCCATATTAAAGACCACAAGGAACTACCTCTTGTGATTCATTAAAAAATGCCTTCAACAAAAATAAAAAAAGTAATTAGACAAGGTGGTAAACGAAATCAAGGTGGATTAAGTGCATTAAAAGATAGGAAAATAACTTGAGAAACACATACAGGAATATCTAATCTCCTCAATGGCAATGAATGCTGAAACTACTCCTCAGAGATGAAGAGGCTTAAAGCGAGAAAGTTGTTTTTCTGCTGGTTAATTCTGAGAATAACATGGACTAAACATTTTAGCGAAGTTTTAGTGAAAATAGGAACTACAAGAAAACTGGTAATTGAAGTCTGAAAGAAATAGTTGGAATTTCTAGGACATAAAATGAGGAGAGATCTTAGAAAATTTTACATTCTCAGGAGAGAGTGAGAGCAAGATGAGCGGGAATAAACTGCGAGTAAACTACTTTGAGGGAAATGATTGTATAGAAGGAATTGTGAAGGAAAGAGTTGGCACAATAAAAGATAGGAAGTTGTGGAGACCCATGACATCCTGTGTCTTTAAAGTACATAAAGAAGTCATGGTCTGCTGGGCCAGTTCTGGATTAGCCAAGTTATAATTTTGTTTAATAACGTAAAAAAAAATCAGCAAAACAGAAAGTGTAATTATACTAATATATTTGGTTGACAAAGGAAAAAAGATGTATGCTCCCAGAGATATATATATATATATATACACACACACACACACAACTAGTGAGCCAGTGAAACCTAGGTAGGTTTGTCTGGCTCACTAGGTGTATCTAGGTCTGCTCTACAGTTGTATTGAGCGCTTTTGTTAGTTGTTTACTCGCATCGGTTTTTTTTTTGGGGGGGGGGCTTTAGACCTGCCCCTGTGCGATTTTTTTTGTCGGCAGAAGTTCATGTTTGTAGCTCTTTCTTTTTTTAAAACCTTTTTTTCCCTCGAGATTGATTTGATTATTAGCAAATCAAAAATTCGAGCGTTTTTCGAAACGAGTCTAGTTATCTATCTATCTATCTATATATATATATATATATATATATATATATATATATATATATATATATATATATATCTGGGAGCATACATCTTTTCCTTTGTCAACCTCGTCTTCTGACTCTTGAACATCAAATGAATGACGGCTATATACCAAAAGACATGTACAGTGAGCTGGCCATGGGATACCGTCCGGTACGCCACCGTACACTACGTTGCAAGGACCTGAGACGCACAAGCATCGACTCTTGGTAGCTAGGAACGACTAGGAAACAATCGCGGCGGTTGGCGCCATGCTTTTTCGAGGAGGAGTCATAAAGGACGGGAAATGACAAAATCAACTGTTGGAGATAAGAAGACAACAAGGAAGCAGAGAGAGAGAAATGCCACATTTTCATTACACATTCAAGCTGAGTGTCATGCAAAGATTACTCTTAACCTTCTCCAGGGGTGAGGCGCTACTATTATCTCCTGAGATAAATAGATGCCCACTAATATATATCAGGTCATCCCATAAGTTCTGTCCGAATTTTGAATAAAGAAAACAAGTGACCAAATGTTACATTTAATTACAGATTCAATCAACAATGTATTTTCCCTGATTATCTATGACTTCCTTCCATCTATTAACAAGCTTACTAATTCCATTATTGTAGAATTCTTTTGGCTTTGATTCGAAAAACTCACAAATATCAGTTTTAACCTGTTCCTGTGTTAGAAAAGCTGTTTCTTCCAAATGATTCTGTAAGCTACGAAACAAATGGTAGTCTGAAGGAGCAAGATCGGGAGAATAAGGTGGATGAGGAATTTTCTCCCTACCAAGTTCTTCGATCTTTTGTGACGTGATTCTTGCTGTGTGGGGTCGCGCATTGTCCTGATGAAACATCACCCCTTTTCGATTCACTAGAGCAGGTCATTTTTTCCCTCAAAGCTTGGTTCAAACGCTCTAATTGCTGACAATTGAGTATTGTTGCATTAGGTGGTAAGAATTCAAAGTGAATTAATCCTTGGCGATCTCACCAGATTGAAAGAAGAACCTTTTGCCCATGAAGTTCACTTCTCGGCTGTGGCTGGGGTCCTTCCCTTTTACCAAGCCACTGTTTACGACGCTTAAATTTCGATAAAAGATCCATTTTTTTGTCGCCAGTCACAAGTCTATCCAAAAAATGTGAAACAAGTTGGCGAGAATGGAGAGAAGAGCAGATGTCAACTCGGAATTTGAGGTTGTTTTCAGACAATTCATGAGGCACCCATTTTCCAAGTTTAGGAACTTTTCCAAGTTGTTGAAGATGACGATGAACAGTTGTATGGTTTGAACTGAAAACCACCGCCAATTCCTCAACTGATAAAGCAGGATTTTCTTCAAGAAGCTTTTCATCAAGCTCAACTGGACGTCCGGTTCGATCTTCATCTTCAAGGGTGAAATCTCCACCTTTGAATTTTGCAAACCATCTTCTGCAAGTTCTTTCATTCACACATCCCTCTCCATAAACTGAGTGAATGTTTCTAGCCGCTTCGGCTGCTGAGTTTCCTTTCTTGAACTCATAAAGCATTATGTGCCTCAAATGATTCTTGGGTACTTCCATGTTAGCAGGGTTTTAATCAAACAAAATTTAATTTTATTGTTCTCTGAAATAAAATTTGATCAGTTTAAATGCATCTAAACATAAAAATCAGCTCCATTAGACATTATAAAATACTCTTTAAATTTCGTTCATTTTAACAAAAAGTTAAAATTCGGACAGAACTTATGGGATGACCTGATATATATATATATATATATATATATATACTGAAGTCATTTTGCTTTGTAGTGAATTGATTGTATTCACATTAAACCTCCGAGGCCATTACATTGTTCCGATTGGTACCTTTTCTGGATATCTCAATTTAAGTTATGTCACTTTAGTAGTTCAACTGTGCAAGTTTTTCTTCACCTCTACTGTGGCCAGGTATTGAACTCAGAACTCTTTGGGCTAAATTACAGGATTACTTCAGTCAAAGCTTTTATCCAGTGAGCTATGGCTCAGTGGAACTAGAACAATCTACCACAGTGGACGAAATAAATGGTTCGGTTCGTATATTCCAACGTATATCCCCTGAAGAAGGCCGTGGCGTACAACGGACGAAACGTCAGGAATATGACAAGAGGGATTAGAACAACAATCCGAACAATGTAAATAGTGTAAATGGTTACAATACCTCATCTCGGAAATATAGACATTTGCTGCAAACATTTTGAACATTTATATTTCATATTGTCTTTTGTCGAGAGATTTAAGATAAGAAAACTTGTCTTGTCGGCAGGATGTAAAATAGTCTGATTATATTTCTTTTCGTCTTTCCTCTGAATACTATTGCCGTATCTGGTCTGGTGCTTCTGCTATATATTTAGAGATTCTTAATAAAATTCAAAGAAGAATCTGTAATGGTCCTGACCTGACATTTTGCCTTCAGTCACTTTCCCACCGCCGTATTGTTTCCCTGTGTCTTATTTCTATAAATACTTTCATGGTAACTGTTCTGATGAACTTTCCTCTATGGACATGTGACAAGAGTATGGTGGCTGAAAGCAGCCAAAAATCAACCGATCAGACATCCCAAAATAACGACGGAAACATAGCGGCCGGAGAGACGCCCTCATGCTGGAAGTCCCCGCCGAAATGCAAAATCAACATTACGGAGTTCCTGGAGAGAGCCAAGAGCTACGCACATCTGGTGACAGCAGATGGGCTCTTGCCTAATCCCGAGGAATTAAAAAAGGTTGAAAAAAGAATTGTCTGTCTTTGTGATCGACAAGCGCTCGCGCAAGATTTGTCGATCCACAAAAGACACTGTGATTAAAGCTTTAAATTCTCTGGGCATTAAAGCTCAGAGGGTTGTGAAAGGAAAAGGCTATTTTATGTGGGACGTACTGTTACCCACGCCTGCCGACTGTGAAGCTGCTGCGACTCGTGATCTCATCACCAAAGACCTGATTCTGAGGACCGAGTATGAAGGCACGCGTAGGACCAAGTATCAGTGTATGAGGTTCCTCCTCAGATTGTCGGGGAGCACTTGGCCGCTTATCTGTGCCAGTTTGGACAGATTCTCAGTGCTTCCTCAGATGATCTGACCGGGGGGTGGAGCTTCGAGATTATGATCAATCAGGATGCCTTCCGCTCCATCCCCAACTGTCTGGATGTAAAGAGCCAGAAGATGCCGATAATTGTGACGGGTCATAAACCGGCATGCTGGAAGTGTGGAAAGACTGTACACCTTTCCTCTACCTGCACAGAGATGAAGGCCTCTGATGTTCTGGCTCCCGCCCAACCAAATCCCCCTTTGGTCGAGTCTACAAAATCCGTCTCGCCTGTAGTGGGCATGCCAGCGACCGGGACCGGTGTGGAAAATCCCCCGGTTGGGTCCAAATCTCAGCCCCCATTTCCCGAAAAGCCTTTGCCCACCGCTAATGCGGTTAGGGAGAAGTTGGAGGGGGAATGGCAGGTCGTTGGTAGGTCTAAAGGGAAGATCCAGGCAGCGGAACCTCGTTCCACATCTAAGACAGGAAAAGGCACGAACAGCCCCACTCCCTCAACCAGCGCAAAGGGCGATTCTCCGACCCGCTACTCGGATATGCTAAGAAGCAAAATGATCCAATACGAACCTTCCTTTGAAAAGAAGGAGAAATTACAACAATTGAAGGAGGATCTTAAAAACAAAAGACAGGATTCCGAGAAGAAATCTGGCTCCTCTTTGTCGGCACCGTCTTCCCCTGTCACTAAACATCATGTCATGGTCCCTCCCCCTATCACTAAACCTGTAAAAAAGTTTCATCAACAATGACCACATTAAAGAAGGGACCTGTCCCAAAATCACCTGCCAAAAAATCTTCAACCAATCCTTCCCCTATGCAGACACCCAAAAATACACCTACAAAATCAGAGTAATTTACTAATGATACAGAGGGAACTGACGGGAGCGGTTGTGGGAAATGCCTGGTGGGATAAAATAAAATCCAAAATCTGAACGTTTGCTGCTGATTATAGTCGTCGGCTCAATCTAGATAGTTTAGCGGCGCAAACGGCTTTAGAGCAGAAAGTGGATCGGGCGGTCAAATCCCGTGATAGTGGGGAAATAGACTTAGCTAAGGCAGAGTTGGCCTCCTTGCTTATCAAGAAGGATCAAGCTCTGGTAGTTAGGACTAGGTTAAAAAAGAATGTCCTCTGAGGCGACGAATATGGCCGCTGAATTGCGTGCAGAGGAAGCTCGGAATACATCTCGACGGCATATCGCATGCGTCACATTGCCGGATAAGCGGACCGTGACAACAAACGAGGGCATATGTGAGGCTTTTCGTAACTACTTTCAGGATCTTTTCACCAGGGAGCCCGGTCTGAGCCCTGATCAGTTCGACGCCTATTTGGCTGACTTTCCCTGCCTCGAGGCAGTTGAAGCAGCTAGGTGCGAGGGTCCCATTACACAGTCGGAAATCTGGGAAGCGTTGAAACAGGTTGGCCTGGACAAATCTCCGGGACTTGATGGTCTTCCGTACGAAGAAGTGTACTTGAGGCAGTCGCCCGTTTTTGTTCCGCTGCTGGCACTGATTTTTCGGCAACTGGATGAAGCAGGGTCTATACCCCAACGCTTCACCAGGGGCGTGATCAAGTTGTTACGCAAGGACAAAAACGGTGGGGATGGGTTAGGTAACTTTCGCCCTTTAACTATGTTAAACACAGAG
The DNA here is from genome assembly GCA_903632075.3 of Acanthosepion pharaonis. Classification (NCBI taxonomy): domain Eukaryota; kingdom Metazoa; phylum Mollusca; class Cephalopoda; order Sepiida; family Sepiidae; genus Acanthosepion; species Acanthosepion pharaonis. Next base: position 758,205 of record CAHIKZ030000675.1, on the reverse strand, counting down.
TTAAAGATTTTGGCTAAGATCTTGGCTAACCGTTTGCAGGTTGTCCTGTCTAGTCTGATTGGCTCGGAACAGACTTGTGCTGTGAAGGGCAGGACTATTCAGGACAACCTTAATATGGTGCGCCTGATCATCGAGCAAGTCGACAGTTTAGATCAGTCCAAGGACTTCGATAAGGTTGACCATCGTTTTCTGGAGGCTGTTCTTTCGGCGGCCGGTTTCGGGCCGTACTTTCGCACCTGGATCCGAATTCTGTATGCGACTCCCGGTGCGTTGGTGGAGGTGAATGGGGTACGATCGGTGCCTTTCGTATTGTCTCGCTCCATTCGTCATGGTTGTCCGCTATCGCCTTTGCTTTACGTTCTTGCGTTGGAACCTTTCCTTCGCAAATTAAAGGCGAATCCGGTCCTACGTGGAATTGCCCTGCCCGGTGGTAGCACATCGGCCAGGTATTCTGCCTATGCTGACGACGTTTCGGCTCTTGTGTCGAGCAGAGCCGAGATTGACGAAGTCAGCAAAGAAATCAGTTGTTATGAGATGGTGACAGGGGCCAAGATCAACTGCGATAAGTCTGTTGGCTTGCGGTTGGGTGCGTGGAAGGGAGTTTCTCTTCCCGGGACTTTCCACTGGACGGATGGGCCGGTCAAGATTCTCGGCGTCTTTTTCGGTCCTGATCTCCAGTTGGAAATGAATTGGTCAGAGGTGCGAGGGAAGGCCGAGATCGCAATTAATTTGTAGTCTCGGAGGAATCTTTCCTTAAAGAGGAGGGCGGAAGTTTGTGTTTCACACATCTACCCGATTCTCCTTTACCGACTCTCTGTGCTTCCACTTCTGTGTGACACTTTACCGGCGTTAGTGAAGCTCTTGTTCTCCTTCTTGTGGGGAGGCAAGGCTGCCAGAGTCAGTCGGGAGATCTGTTGCCTTCATCCATCTGAAGGCGGTCTGGGCATGCTAAGCATTGAGATTCGTCAACATATGCTTTCTAGGTCGAATGTGTCGCGATTCGGATGAGGAGGGCGCCTTCTGGAAGGAAGACGCCCTTAAGAACTTCCCATCCCTGAGAAGTGTGCATTCGTGCGAGGAGGAGGCCCGCCGTTTACCCCGAGCCGAATGCTCCTTCTATCGTGAATGTCGTATTGCTCTGAAGCGCCTCTTACGGGCGTCGGATGGCCTCTCCAACGTCCAGGCGTTGTCTCGTAGGGCATTATATCAAGTTTTAGTCAGGGGGGCCGTGCACGATGATCTGATTGACGAACTCGGTTTGACGAGGCAGCAGGCTCGCTCAATATGGCCTTGGGCGCCCGGGTTGAAATGCCTCAGTAACGATGAGGCATCACTCACCTGGCTGGTGATACGTAGGGCCCTCTGGGTCGCCAAGAGACTCTGCTCAGCTGGCTTGGAGAATTCTCTAAACTGCCGACGTTGTAGTGGGGAGGTCGAGACCTTGGGTCACGCCTTCTTTCATTGCAGCCAGGTAGTGCCGTTGGTCAAGTTTGTTGAAGGTCTCATGGTCCGCATGCTGCAGGGAAAGTCCTTTGTCCTTCAGTCCGTTTCCGTTTGTAGCAATGTGGCGCCGCCGCTGACGAAGGCTGAACAGTATGTGTTCCACTGCTTGCTAGGTGTTATGAAAGTCGTGATTTGGACGACACGTCAGAAGGGATTCTATGGAGGTGTGAATTTCACCTCTTCCCAACTGATCTTGTACTTTAAGCATCAGCTTAAAGTCAAGATTAGGACGGAAAGGCGGCGGCTCACTTCATCAGAATTCAGCAAAGGTGGGTGAATCTTGCGCGCTTGTGTCGTGTGAAAGGGCCTGACCTTGAGTGGCACATTGATGCCGGTTAGGCATCAGGATATTGCTCTTCCTGGGTTGAACTTGTGCAACCCATCCTGAAAACTAGGCTAGCTTAGGTTTTCCTTTTTGATGTTTTAGTTTCCTTTTTCAGTTAACTTAGCTAGGGTATGTATGCTCATTGGCCCCCTTTATTTCTGTCCTTATTTGTTTTTTTTTTTAAGTTTAATTCCCCATCCCTCCCTCGTTAGGTGGTCAGTGATGTCAGTTCGCTGGTGGATGCGGGGCGCCTTTCGTTTTCGTGTGAGTTTTTTTTTTCGTATTTGTTGTTGTGTCTGAATGAGTGCATGTCAGTGTGAGTGATTGGGATGAATGAATGGTTTATACTATTATAGTCCTGCATTGATTTCAGCCAGTGAAGTGATGTTTCTGTCACATTTAGTAATTGTGGGGGGTTTTATTACTAATCTTATTTTCTTTAGTTTCTTGTAAATAATTATTGTATGCATATTGTAAATACTCATTGGGGTTAACTTTTAGAATTGTTGTTTTATTCCCTTCCACCCACAGACAACGAATTGTAAATATGGGGACTGGACTCCAAGCCAGCTGAGCAGAGTCTCTTGGCTACCCAGAGGGCCCTACGTATCACCAGCCAAGTATTTTCATAGAGACAAAGAGGTATTATGGTGGTTGTAGTAAGAAAGGTACGAATGAATGCATTGTTTTGGTGTAAGGAATATTGTTTCGTACGTTTGGGTCAGTGCTTGCGGCTAGCTAAGTTATAGTTAAGACAGAAGACCGTCCTTTCCCCAATCCCCTTTTCGGCCTTGTGCCACATTTCTGTATTAAACAGAATAAATATCACTTTTCTCTATGGTACCTAGATTTCATAAATTTAAGCACAGGACTAGATTGACCGCGAGACCTCACTTTTACAGTTGAGTTCGATGCTAACAGTTTCTTCCATCGCATTTCTTGCTTACGGAACTCTTCCTCGGACAACTTTGATCTTTCAAAAATTAAATGTAATGTCTATCATTATCTACTGTCTTAATTTTTGTTCATTTATTGTTCTCTCTCTCCTTAATACTGTTTCTTTCTCATATTCTCTCAGACTCAGTTGCATCTGAGTGGCTTTATTGCTTTGTGTTGGATGAAATGATTAAACAAAGCGAAAAAATGCACTTACCAAGTAAATACAGACTGATGTATAAAAATGGTGAATATTTGTTCATAGTCTCAAGTATAAAACAGTCAATATTTACCCACAAAATCAAGTATAAAACAATTTTTCTTTACCTATATACTCAGGTATAAATCGATCAGTATTTGCTTTCAGACCCAAGTGTAAAACGACCAATATTTACTTATGGTTTAAAGTATGACAATACAAAAATGATCTTGATAGTCAGCAACCCAACTAAGAAGGTTCCCCAAATTTTTAAATTGCTTCATGTCGTCAACTTGCAGCTAGCCCTCATTCAGGTATTTGTAGTATCAAAGAAATGTCTTAACATCCGGCATGATGGGGAATTGTGTGAAATAACAACTATATGGATTTTTGTCAATATCTTTAATTATACTGAAAGTATAAGTATTTTTAAGAATATGAATATATTGGTTTGCTGAAGCAGTAAATCGCGGCCTCGTTGTTATCAGGGGAGGGCCGAAGTGGAATCAATGTTGGGTCAGGCTTCCAGCATTAATTGACCTTTGTTCGGCCCTGTGCTAATGAGCTATCCTCGCCACTACCAGGCTAGCTTAGCTATATATTATTATATCGCTAAGCATTTAAACGAATTACACACACACACACACACACACACACACACAAAGGGTGTGATGGATAAATTGTTATCTAAATTATTTAAAAATGAAAATAACCCTGATGTATCATCTTAACATATATTTACCAAAATTACGTAAAAAATATTTTGAAATACTAAAGAGTAAATTTCTTCAATAAAATCGCCATTGGCTTCAGCTTTAGTTTCCAGACGACTTCGGAATCTCCTGCAAGTCTTCTGAACGGTTTCCTTGTTTAAATTGGTGAATGTTGCCATAATCCATGCCTTCAGTTCATCATTGGTGTTACAAGGAGTTTAGTTGGTCTCTTGCTCAAATGCATCCCGCACATAATAATTAAGTGGGGTTCCAGTCTGGGGTAATAGGTGGCCAAATGTAAGGTGTGATGTGGTCGCAGAAATTGTCTGACAGCCATGACTGGGTTCTCTTGTTTTATAGCATGGTGTAGAGTCCTGTTGCCAGACACAGTATCTTCCAGTAGCCACCCTCTCAAAGCACTTGATGTAGGCCTCGGTGTTACGTCTGAGGCCCTGTGGGAAGATGAATGGAGGTATTACGTCGCTATTACTAGCGATCACTCCAAACACCTTCGTAATCACCATTTAAACACATCTCTTACCGAATCCCCTGCACTGTCAATAGATTGACACCCAAACACTCTGAAATATTCGTATTGAAGCTTCCGGTGCAAATGTGAAGCTGTAAAGCATGTCGTTTCCAAATTTCTCTCCGGGTGAATTGTTTCATGGTGCTCTTTTTCTCACAGACAGTGCCCAATGCAATGCAACTGACAAAATAAAAAACAAACAACGCGCATGCGCGAAATTGAAAATATATAATGGCGACGTGTGTGTATGTATATATGTATAAAGACTAAATGGACTTATTTTTTATTTCTTCAAACATTGTTCGTGGATACTCGTATTTGAAACAGTCAACTCATTTTTACTTTTGTTTTAAACTGTATTCTTTCTATTCTTTATGATGCGCAGGCTGACAGACGGAATACAGCCTGTCTAAAATCAGAAAATAAGGCGTCTATTTCAAATACAAGTATCCACTATAATAATGGTTGAAGTAATATATAATGGCTCGTCGCCAAGTGTGATGCCTAGGTGGCCTGGCTCTTACAGAACATCTTTTTCACTTAGGCCCCTTCCTTAGGCGTACAAGGTAATTAGTTCCAAAGGAAACACACATTGTTTTAAACATTTAAAAGACTTTTCTCCAACGAGAATTATTTTGTGAGTTCACTCCCGAAGTCAGGCAGTGGAATTTCAGATTCATTGGAAACTAGATAAGAACAATAAGAAGTACCTATAAGTATAGACAGTGAAACGAGAACAATCTACTATCATAGATTAAATAAAGTGTTCAGTTTGAAATTCCTTGACGGTTAACCAGATCGACAAGCATCTGAAGAAAGCCATATGGCACAACGGCCGAAACGTTTTGATAGCAGCAATGATGATGACATTCATCGGAATGTAAAAAAAAAAAATGCAGTTAAATAAAATAAAGGTAAAGCGATTTCATCGGGTTAAGATTTAACTCGTAAAGATCGTCATATTTTTTTTTTTTATTTTTATTTTTTTTTTTTTTCGAGGTTTTGGATACTTTTTCTTCTAATATCCTCCTGGCTTCTATTTAAACTGACAGAAATGATGCAAAATAGCTTCTTCTTTTTTTCTTTTTTTTTTTTGTTCATTACCTCCAAGATTTAAAGGATGTTCTCCCACTTTTCCATTTCTGAAAGACACGTTCTCAAATACCTGACTAACCCTGTATTTACTGCCATTTTCCGTCTTTCACTCTAAAATAATTGGGATTCTAAAACAAAAATTTGATTCCAGTCTTGTCTAATTTCAAACATCAAGCAATTGTGTTTGTCGTAAGAAGAAAAGTTGGGAACGAAAGATGAAATAAGACTGGCGTAGGCATGTCGTAAACAGGGAAAGAGGGCCGGCGTTTATTGGCGGCAAAAGGATTACAAAGGTTTACATTGTTCTGTGAGTAAAACTGTCATTCAAAGACCAGTTTTCTTTTCTTAGGTACTTTCTTTTCTTCTCTTTTATGTTTCATATCTGGTTTTATTTATTTTATAACTTTCATGGTCGACTAAATACTTCTAAAATTTGTGACAGTTTTAATCCCATCAATTTACGCTGTCTTAAGCTGAGTTAATCTGTTTGACATTGTCATATGAGAGAATCTGACTGGGTTAAATTTTTTTCTATTTTACTTTTTTTTTTTTTTACCGCGTTTTATTTTCTCATTTCTTTCTTTTTTTTTTTACTTTTTTCTACCTTTCTTTCTTTCTTTCTTTTTTTTTCTCTCCAATTTAGTGGAATTTCTTCAGTTTATTCTTTAAATTCATTTAGTGTGGGAAGAGAGGTACATTTAGGGGAGAAAAGAGAAAGAGTTAAAAGCAACAATCACAAGAGAAAAAGATGAAACCTGCATCAGGGTTAAAAATGAAGGGTGCTGAATATTTTTCGGTCTGAACCCCAAAAAAGAGCTCTGGACAAAACAAGAATTTATTTGGCAAATGCTTCTGCGTCGTACCGAGAACTTTTCAACAATCTCTTGTGTGCATAAATCGTTTACTCCTCTTTCTTTCTTTCACTATACATACATGCACGCACGCACACACACACACCCACGTGTGTGTGTGTGTTTGAACGTGAGAAAGATAACAATTTTTCTTTGTGAAAATGAGAGAATTTACTGAGTAAATCTTCTCATTTTCACCGTGTGCATATGAGTAAACTAAATTTTACACGGACACAATGTCAGTTTAGAAAATATAAACTATCATTATAGAAAGTGAGAATTTAACGGAAATATGTTAGAATTACCGTCTGTCTTTTCTAGAAATAATGACAGTTGTTCTAATGAGTTTTCCTCCTCGAATTTAAGTGAACTACCAGATTTAAAGTAGAGAGTAAAAGAGTAAAACGCGAAAAAAAACTTAAAGAAATTAAGTTTTCTTGAGTGAGCAGGCCAGCAGACGAAATAGTGTTTAAAATAAAACGGAGTGTCTACTTAAATATGGGCATCCACTAAAAATAACGTTTGATTTGAAGGAATAAAATCTGCTGTTAACTGGGGCAAGTAATAGCTTGCTAATTTTAATGCCTCCAAAACAAAAGTGCTCACGATTAGTCATCTGAGGGGCTCCTTTCTGCCTTTCATCAGCATGGCTGATGCTAACCTTCAGGTGAGTAAATTATGTTTGTGATAAACAGTTGTCATTTTTCTGCTAATGTTCGAGTAATATTTGTTACTCAACCTATTGTTTCTTCCATTCGTAAGGATGTCCTTCCCCATCCCCATCATCTTAACTCAGTTATTTACAAATATGAATGTAGTTGTGGACTCGACTACATAGGGAGGACTTCTCAACGTTTGGATTATAAGATAAAGCAGCATTTACCTCCCAGGATTTTGAATCCGGCCACTGGCAATAGTCAACTAGTTAATACATCCGGGTCATCTATTGTAAAACATATTATTAATAGCAGGATTTGTATTACTGATTTTTGTGTGGACCGTTTTTCTATTCTATCAAGGTCTCACTCTATATCATCTCAAGGTTCTGGAGTCCTTATATAGCAGATCCTACAAGCCTTCCCTCTGTAAACAGAGGAATTGTTTACTGGTTCTGAATATTATTGGTCTTTAGTTTTCCTTGAAAAAATTGTTTTTTCTTCTCTTCATCAGTCATCTTTAATTTACACATCTATTATTAAACCCAGAATTAAACTTGATAAGACTGGGACGAAACCGTTTTTTTTTTTTTTTTAGCTATTAAATTTACACTAATATGCCTTTTAAATTGCGCTTATTCCTTGCTATATATATATATATATATATATATATATAAGCGAGACAAAATGAAATTGACATAACTGTCTGAACGTTGCTTTTTACTTTAACTGTATCATTGTCAAAACTATATTTCCATTTCAACTCTTTTATTCTTCATAGTTTAAGTACCCATATTTTTCAGTATTAATTCTGTAAGAACAGGCGATAAATTAAATAGTATTATATTATATAGAATTTCTGTTGCACACAACTTCACTGTGTGTTAATTTTAAGTCCCTTTATTCTTTTCATTAAATCTTTAGATATTTCGCCGGTATATTTTTTAGAAAATCGTTTGCATTCCATCTAGTAGATCCTTGCTTTTAATGTAAAGTTAACTCTGGTTAAGTGTTTAACTGTTAAATGTTTTTGGTAATTTTATATTGAGATTAGTTAGTCTCTTTCACATGATTATATATATATATATATATATATATATATATATATATATATATATATATATATACACACAGGGTGTCCATAAAGTTCGTGTGCACTTTAAAATTTATAACTTTATTTGTATTTGCGATAGAAATAATTTGTAAAAGAATTAGAAAGAAGTAAATCTATATTTTTTAAGGTTTTATTGAAATTTTATTTAAGTTTCCACATGTCCTCAATCATTAGGGCAATACGATTTTGCAGTTCACTGAAAACATTTGCCAATTGATTTACAGTAATGCCTGAAATCACATTAGTTATTTTAACTATACTTAAAATTAGGTTAAACTTTATAACATTTTTTACATATTATTTCTATCGCAAATACAAATAAAGTTATAAATTTTTTTAAAGTGAACACGAACTTTATGGACACCCTGTGTGTATGTGCATATATATATATATATATATATATATATATATATATATATATATATGACGATTGCGTATAGCATGAAACAGCCTGTCGCCTCAGAATGTTGACTTCAATGTTCACTTTTATATTTACATACGCTCTATCTCTGATATTGAGCACTTTATTCCATAAATATAGCACACCTTAAAACTAATATATATATATATATATACCCATAATGCCCAGTTGACCAGCTTCTTATGTGAATAGTCAAGCCCAAACACAACCCATGTAGCCTGAAGATGTTTTCCCTAGAGTAACGAATTTCCGGTTGATTGTCATGTGATTGCAATGGAGAAATTGACTCAGTATTTGAAATCCAAATGCGATGGCAGGATTACATGAAGCCTCGGCATTTGCTGCAACTAATGAGGCCAAATATTCCTTTCCCCGCTGATCATTTCAGATGCACATGTTGGACGTGTCTCCGTTTAATTTCAATCACCACTTTCTGATTATATACCTTATTTAAAGTGGTCTCTTATATACTTGTCTTTTTTAACGTATCTTTCACGCAGTCCTTACAACTCTTCTTCTGAACCGCTCTCGGGATAGGTATATACGTTCATCACCCAGGCGAACTATTTTTCCAGACTATCGAAAAAGAGTATGCATGATCATTACTCCGATAGACAGGAGAGTTACTTTTGAGAGAGTATCGTATGTTTCATTATATTACTCGGGTTTTTTCTTGCGACAGCACTCAAGTGAATTTACGTGACGAGCATCAGTATATGCTACCACTGTTTGGCTTTCAAATATTAGGCTATAATTTTAGTGGACAGTTTAATTCCTCTTTGTGACAACACTTTCTTTTCAAGGTTTCCAAAGGAGTCCAAAACTTTGTGAATTCTTGTTGAAAATTAAAGCTCAATGGAACACATCTGAGAAAAGTAATTCCCAAGATAAACAAACCTATTAATAAACATGAAAGTTGTTTCCTTTCACAAAAAAGTGGAGAGTTGTATTCTTTATAAGGTACAGCTTGATAACAACCGTCTTCTCATTATTGTTCAAACAGTAAGCGTTTGCTTTTAGCGTCAAATGCATTTATTACGGTTTTCAGGTCTTCCTGCTTATGACTAACCAGACCTGTGTCATCTGCAGAAAGAAGATTAGAGAGTAATGCATTTTCCTTTCAGCATCGACTCGATCAAGATCGAATAGTCGACTGGGGGATCTGTACCTGATAGAAATGCTGCATGACAGACCTTTGAATGCTATCTGAAACATTGCCTGCAATGCAAATATCGATAAAGACAGGGTATCTAGATCTCCTTGCTTATCCACAGGACAGTGATCAGAGTTTTCCCCTAAAATGAATGCGAACACTCTTATCCGCATAAAAGCTTTTCAGTCTGTTAAGAAACTTTTCTAATATTTCCCCAAAAGCCAGGCTATTGACCGTATCAAAATCTTTACTGGGCTCAACAAAGCAGCAGTACAAGTTAAGGGCATAATCTACACACTCCACCTGAAGCTGACGTGTCGCAAATATCATGTCATTGGTGTCACGATTGGCATGGAAAGTACATTGTGATTCGGAGATGATGTTTGGATATCTGCGGCCTATCTATGAAAAAGGTTAACAAGCTCCCTTTCCAGCAACGCAAAAAGAGAAATACTGCGAAATTTTTGCGTAACGATCATTAATATATAATTGTGTATTTGGGGAGCAGTCCTTCTTTCATACAGCTTTGACTGAAGGTAACTGACAAGGCACAACGATTAAGCTTTTTATTATGTTTTTCTTGCATTCAGACAAGAGATTTCTATTTTGGACAGTGTGTGCAAGAACTATCCAAATGATCTTCGGATACGAGCGCTTTCGGCTAATATTATTAACCATTACCAAGTACAGTGGCGTAGCTAGAGTAAACGTCACCCGGGGCGGTCCTCTCAAATGTCACCCCAATGACCTCGATTCACTCTATGCTGAATGGTTAGCTGTAGTTAAATTTTCATACATGCTCTACCTCTACTTTACTCTACTGACTGGTACATTACTGTTTTACATGTATGATCCAAGACAAAATCCAATACCACAAAATAATCAGTTCAAATCAAAAGATTTTTAAAATGCAACTGTTCACTTTCAGTTATTCCGTTATTTTATTCCATTATATTTTCTGCAGATGAGTGTTTTGGCGTTTTCTACTTGAATGTTGTGGATAGGTCTCTGCTGTATTTAAATAGGTTCTAGTGAAGCTGTGATCTGAGAGGTGCAAAGTAAACAGAGATAAATAAAATATTTATTCTATTTTGTTCTTTTAAAAACCTATGATTTTTACCAGAGTTTCTTTTATTATTGTGATATGAGTTTAATGTATGGGGTCATTTTTTTTTTTGGCTAATATATGACGGATGTTTAGTTTTAAACT
>CAHIKZ030000675.1:705000-742500 GCA_903632075.3 Acanthosepion pharaonis | reverse complement strand
CCTCAGTAGACCTTGTGCTGGCAGTGTTAGATGATATCTAAAAAGAGCCACCATACCAGGAGCAAAAATATGAATCTTGCAAAAGTATCATTTTTAGAATCAATTCAACTCAAACCAATATTCAGATCTATGTTGCATGAAAACACAGGGATCCTTCTACTTATGACTTGGATACTAAACTGTTCATCAATCTGAATTTCAGGAAATAAGAATATTATAGTTCAGAGACATAAAGCAATCAAAGATGGTTATGGCTCTTGCAATTAAAGGACCTGTTTTTCATATTTAATGAAATGATTTAATTACAGGAACATGCAATACTTGATGTATTTAAATTGCTGGTTTAGGTTTAATGTTATATATTTTCTCAACATGAGTTGACAGGTCTGTCTTCATTGTAGTCAATATTAATTCAAACTGCTCACACTCCTACATCACATGACTGTCTTATCCCATGTAAGCTGTGTCCCATAAAACATGTTTTCTCTTTTGAAAAGAGACCTTTTTTTAATGAGAATGAGCAAGAGATGTTTGACCAAGGAATTCACTGGGTAGACTGCCCTTTTGTCTTACAGGGATTTTTTTTTTCTGGGATTACCACAAAGATGTTAAACTTTTGGCTATTACAGAACTTGTTTATTTTGCATTTGATGTATGCATGTCAAAGTGAGTTTACTAGTGTCAAGGTTCAATGAAAATCTCAATACACATTCTATATTAATTTTAAAAATACTAGAATTTTTCTTTTTTTCTCTTAAGCTATGAAACATTACATGCCTGGATATCCAGAGGTAAAATCTGAGGAATATTCTGTTTTTCTTCTCCATAATTGTATTTCAAAATGGCTCCCACACTGTACACATGTATGAAGCAAAGAGTGTCATAGAAATTCTGTTTTGGAAGAAAAAAAGTCCTGCAAACATTAACAAGAGGTTACTGAATGTTTATGGGAATGCTTCACTTGATATAAGTGCAGTAAGGAACTAGATTAGTAAAGCTTATGGAAAACATAGCAAAAAAGGAAAAGGTGTGCTGGCCACGGTGCGAGCACTGATCCTTCCCTCTTGTGAAATGGGAGGGCACAGCCTCAGGCAGCTGTTCCTCAGGGCTGGGCACCTCTCAGTATTATTTTCTCAGTTGCCCCTCTGTCCTTTGACAGAGAAGCCCCTGAGCGCACTCTGTCCAAAGACAGAGATGCAACTGAGAGATGATAAGCCATGCGTTACAAATTCATCCACGGAGGAATTTACGCTAACACATGAAAAACTGAAGCAAATGGTTTAGAAAAAGCTTCCGTGAGGTGGAATACTATGATTGCAAAGGGAGGGGTCTATGTTGAGGGTTAGATATGTTATCTTGGGATTTTTTGTTCATTTTTGTATGTTTTGTATGCTTCCACTTTTAAATTTGGAATTAAAGAACAGGCATTACTGTTTGACTAATTCTCATACCATCATTGTGAAGGGAGGGGCATAGTGTTGGGGATGATATTTAAAATCTTTAGAGTGAATATTCATTTTGCTATGCTTTGTGTGCTATTATTACATCTGCTGTCATTCAACAAGAACAAGAATGATTTTTTCACCGGCGCTTGTAAAATATTATACATGGGGGAAATATGATTGATAGCTCAGAAAATCGTAATTTATCCCATCTTATTCATTAAATTAACAGAAATCAGATTTTAACAATAATTTATTCATTTTTATTCATTTAAATATCAGTTAATTGGACTTAAAACTAAATCTATCCATTTTATTCATTTAAATAGCAATTATTGGTTTTATATCTGAATTTATACATTTTTATTAATTTACGTAGCAAGAATTTGAATTGAAACTTGTTTTAATTGTTTAAATAGCAGTAATTTAAAATTATCTTTATTTACTTAATTTATTTTTATTTGCTTAAATAAAATTGTTGGATTTAACTGTTTTCTTTATACACTGAAATAGCAATTATCATTTTTTGTTTTTTCATTTTTTTTCATTTGAAAAACATGCCTAAATCAAAATTAATTTATTAATTCATTTAAATAGCAATTATTTGTTATAAATCAATTTTTGTTTTTGTCCACTTCACAATAATCAAATTCAATTTTTTTTTTATTTGGAAAATTAAATTAAATTAGCAGTAATTGAATTTAAATAAAAATTTATTTATTTTTATTGATTTAAATAATAATAATAATGAAAATTGAATTTAAATAAAAAATGATTCATTTAAATAGCAACAATAATTTTAAATCAGAATTTAATTTTGTAAATGGTAATAATCAGATTTAAATTTAAGTTTGTTCACATTTATTTGTTCAACAATAATTGATTGATATCAAAATTTATTCTACTCATTTTATATGAAATCCCTGCAAGCTTTCATTTTCATCAGTTTTATGAAGGACGATGTTATGCATAAATTTTTTTTTCTCAACTTTATTTTGTTAACATTTTCATTAAGTTCCTCAAAGCTTTAGGTTGTAAGCTATTTCTAAATTTTAGGGGACTCAAGATGAATAATTAATAATTATAACTTGAATTTCCTAACAAAATTTGTAAGAAAATTTTAAGTTTCAAATAATAACAAGAATGAATGAGAAAAATTTTTAAATAAAAGTGGAAAACTTATGTATTAAAATGCAAATAAAAAGTACACACTAATTTTAATGGTAATATTAGCCATTTCTTTATAATGAATCATTCTATGTTCATCAGTGCTACTTTTGATCTTTCTGCTAAAAATTTTTTTTTTCAGAGAAATAGGATTTTCAATTTCGGTAACTGTTATTGCCCTTTTTAGTATTGACATAGTTTTTTTTAAATAGTGTGGAATGGCAACTTCTTGATTATGTGAAATTCAATTTAGTTCTTAGTGTTGTTGAAAGTCCTCAAAATGATGTGGCTTCTGTTATTTGTTACAGTTTTTTATTAGTGATGCTGTAGCACCAGTACACAAGGTTTGGAGAAGGATGGTTCTTACTAAGACCTACAGGTTTCATTCACTCTAAGACATTTTCATCCATTGTGCTGAGAAAACAGTTGTATACAACTGACAGTTTAGATCATTTTGGGGTGAGTTTGGTACCATGCATGGTATCCATATCAAAATCTAGATCTAATGACGTTAATTAAGAACAGAACTTGAGTTTGTAGGTTAATTTTTTGGTTTTGTGGCATCTTTCAGTGTTTAACAAAACAAGCACATCATATTCTATGTTCATTTTCATTATCTCTTACACTAAATTTTTGTATAGGAAGGTTTTTATTAATGTTGGCAGTCACATACACAAGGGTAGCCACAATGAATCTAGTATTGTTGGGGTGGACACTGATTGGTTCACTTCTTGATGGTGCCTTAGTGCTCAGAAGATTCAAATCAAGAGTGCTAGGAGGCTACGTGTTTGTGATGACATGACTGCAAATTTTTTTTGTCCAGCCACTTGTGACTGAGAATTGAATGTTTTAAGTTTGACCTTATCTCTGTTAAAGAGATCTCTAAGGATGTATAGGTGTGAAAGACAAAGAGAGTATATGAAATAGATTTGTTTGGGTATATATTCAGAAGGAAAGGAAAAAAGACACACATTTAGTGGCTAGTGTCTGTATCTGGCAGTTTGTGAGTAGCAGTCAGCCATGTTTTTTGGAAAATTTCATGGTATCAAGTCAGTCCTTTGCTTCATCTCATGAATCTAATTTTTGGGGTTGCTAACTTGCTTTTTATTTATTTGATTGTAATGATTTCTCAAATATATTCACCAGAATCAAACAGACTCAAATGAAGGCAAATTTTCCTAGAAAACAGAGACATTATTTTTATTTTCAGAACACTGTGGTTGGTTGCTAATTATTTTATGATGCCTTCTGTCATTGTTTATTTGTTGTATGGGGATATGAGTGGGCTGTCATAATGTTGCCAGTGGCATGCAAGCAGTTGTACATTATTCTAGGCAAACATGATTATTAATAAATTTTTAGTAGTAAAACAAGAACTTAAGTTTTGCTTAGTCTGTATAAGTCATATAAGAAAACATTTATAAATTTCACATTTAATTTTTATTTTAGCTTAATCAAAAACTTTCGTATCTCCTCATTCCCTCAAAACATTTCTGATGATGCTAAAATAAAAGCAAAACATTACAAAGTCAGGCATTTTTCTTTTTGCTCATGATTTAATAATCTCATTGGATTTAATCCATATTTTTCCATTTATTTATATATATATATATATATATATATATATATATATTATGAATTCAGTGCTGGTGTCAAAATGGTGCTTGATGTAATATAACAGGTATAATTTATTTATTAATAAATATAAATTTTTCCTTACCAGTAGCAGAATTCGGACTTTCATGCACAATGCAATCTTCAGACCACCTGAAGATTGCATTGTCCATGAATCTCATACTATTGATGAGGGAAAAAAAAATGTATATTTATTAATATATAAATAACACACTCTCACACACACACACACACACACACACACATATATATATATATATATTTGGTTGGATAGATGTGAGTTTGTGACCCTGGGTTTCACGCTTTAGTGATTGTCAGACAAACTGATTAATGTTTTAAAAAATTTGGGTTTATGTAGATTGCGTGTATTGGTGTTATTGTGGAAGTGGTGGGGGAAATTTCGTCGTTTTGTCATTCATCGTACTAACGCAAACATCGATGTATGCAGACACATATACATACTTGGTCGTCCGTCATCTATACATGTATAGATATAACACCACCCGTGTGTCATAGCCGAATCTGCCCACATATGTTTATATATGTATGAGTCCCGACGGACGACCAAGTATGTATATGTGTCTGCATATATCGATGTTTGCGTTAGCACGATGAATGACAAAACGACAAAATTTCCCCCACCACTTCCACAATAACACCAATACACGCAATCTACATAAACCCAAATTTTTCAAAACATTAATCAGTTTGTCTGATGATCGCTAAAGCGTGAAACCCAGGGTCACAAGCTCACATCTATCCAACCAAATATGTTAGTTCTATCTCTGATATTGAGCGCTTTCTAATAAGTACCACGCATATAATATATAAATAATTATACATACTTATATTTATTTATATTTATATACACTTTCCACATATATATATATATATATATATATATATATATATATTTGAAAGGGATTAAAGATTGTTAAGAATTTACTAGCACTATGCCAATGCCAACTGGGAAATGGTGGCATGTGATAAAAGTATACAGATCCAAATGATGTACAGTGTATCTCATTGTTAAAACAAAAGAGTCCTGCTAAAAAAGACGATTATACCAATGCAGAAATATTTACTTTTAAACATTGTTTGTTTATTTGTTTTTTGGAAGCACAGCACAGACATTTGAAGTTCATAATTCTTTATCTTAAATCAAGAATAAACACATGCATGATATTATTAATGCAGGTTTTTTGTTTAAAAGTGTATCTAGATATATATGTATGTTTGTTATTTCAATTTTGTTTATTTTCATTACTGTGACGAGGACCAGTCCATTATGGTAACCTTCTAGATTGTCCTACCCGGTTACAGTACTCCACTGCCTATATGAAAAAAGGCTGTTTTCATGTTAAAAAGCTAAGTTCAATAACACTGTAAAAATAAGGATTGATTTGACAGTGTATTAATATTATAAACAGGGCCCCCTTCTAAATCGATAACAAATCAATATTTTTTTTATTCTGATAAATGTTGCTGTCAATGGAAAGTCTAAAGAAGATTAATCTACAAAACTATTTCCCAAAAAAGTTTCTCTGTTTTTATAGGTGGACCTTTTTATTTAAGTAGTGTCACACATGTAAGACAGCACATTCCAAAATTTATACAAGTGAAGAGATGATTCCAGATCCATTCTTTGCTCAGCAAAAGGAATTCATACTGTGTAGCACAAGGAAGTTTTTCCATATGGATTGATCCCCTGATGAAGGTTGTGGAATGTACCATTCAAAAAAAAAGGGGAAAATGCAAACTTCACAGTGAGGGAATCCAGAAGTTTAAACAAGACTTTGGATGATAAGGAATCTTAACAATGTCTTAAGATGTTATAAATTGTATTCAGGTCATACTCTCTGATGTAATGAATATGCATACACCTGGTACCCCCTCACAGTAATATGATTGGCTGGTGTCAGCCATAAATACAGACTGATGTGGAGGTACATGGACGATGCCTATTGTCTATGCGCATTGCCTATTGCCTACCACTATGACGAGGACTAAGTCCATTACGGTTACCTGCTAGATTTTCCTACCTGGTTACAGTAGTCCAAAACCACTTTGTTACTTCGAACAAATATATCCCTTTCCGGGACATATCACTCTTGTAATAAGTTGACTAATTCAGCTTCACCATTGAAAACGTTTATTTTATTATAGTGGATAGTTACAGGCAAGAGTGGAGATGGGATGTGTTTATTGTATTACCGCAGCCCTCCTGACCTGGAAGAAAGCCAGTATATACTTAGGATACGAAATACACTAAAAAATAGTTTTATATCAAAGTGATAGTAAATTATAATGATATTTTATCTTTATCTTTTTATCTACATAGCTTATAAAGTTAATGAATATCATATTAGCCAGGATATAGTCTGTTTTATTTACCATAGAATCTGACATGTCTTTTTTTTTTTTTTTTTTTTTTTTTTTTCAATGTTGTATTTTTATATGTGGTATTTGAGGGATAGGCTTCTTTTCAAATACCGATTTATATAAAAAGGGAAATCACACTGATTGGTCACTTTTTAAATAAAAACATCATAACACAGTTAATGTATGATTAATTTTACTTCCAGTAGTATTATGTGTCAACCAAACAATGGAACTATATATTGTAGAGTTTGTATATATATATATATATATATATATATATATATATATATATATATATATATATATATATCACTTTCATGCTCTTTCAGTATGACTTGATAACAAGAAAGGAAACATATAGTAGTAAAACAAGAGCAAATACTTGAAAGTAATGAAATTTTTTTTCTGCTTTCTTTTATTTTACATTTTACAAAAATGCACTCCTCCCCTCCTTAAGTATTTTATTTCCATACCAAAGCTTTTTTGTTTTATAACATTGTCAATTTTTAAACTCTCCAAAAACTATGGAATGAAGAAAATCTGGGGGAAGGTCATTGAAAAAGAGAAAAGATCGGAAACAGATGACATAGCAGGAAATCAAGTGATGAAGCAGAGAATGGTAGATTCCTGCTGAAATGCATTGCCAATACCTGGTAGGTGGGAGGTGTGTGATATTAGGAAATGTGAATGGGTTCCTCAGAGTAGAAAGCAAGGATAGATTAGTAAAAATCTTTATTCAATAAAATGCCATATTGCAAATATTTCAAAATGCATGAATACATATAAACCAATAACTTAGGTGCATCCATATACATATTCAAATTTTATGTGTGTATGTATGTATGTATATACAGTGTAACCTGGATATAAGAGAGATTTTCTCTGGTCCCAAATTGTTCCCATACTTACCTAAACAAAATAGACCAAACCCGGATATAAGAGACTTCTTCTCCAGTCCCGACAACTCTCTTATATCCGGGTTACACTGTATATATATATATATATATATATATATATATATATGAGTTGATGCATTGATGAATACCTAGACACTTATATATATTACATAAAAAACATGTAAATTTGGATATGTCATATATATAACAAATCTGCATTGATGCATTGCTTTATAGAAATAATACATTTTCTTAGACATATATAAATATATATTATATACATATATTTTGACACAAGTTTACAGATATTATATATATATATATATATATATATATATATATATATAATACAAGTAAAAGGGTTGTCATTTAGCTGGTTAATGTTACCTTCAGCATCCTGACCCTCCAGGAATCATCTCATCTGCTTGCCATTGGGTATTAGTAGATATAAAATAAAAACTAAGATTGCATTTTGCCCCCCAAAAATATTAACCCAGGTATTTCTAAAATATGCTTTTAAGGCAAGAAACTCAGAGTAGCAAACAGATAAGTGAAAATTTAATTTAATTTATTATTAGATATAATCATAAAGACTGTGTTGAAGAAATGTCCTACTCTCCAAATGCACTTTGAGGCATGTTTCATCCCTGAGGATGTGGGTGGCTTGCTACAATGTAAGTGGCATTGCGGGCCCTAGACATGAAGGCCAGACCTGGCAGAACCATGGAATGTAGTTTGTCCAAAGTACTTTCCATGAAAATAGTGATAAAGCAGTGTGAGGCTTGCCACATCTCACATGTGAGAGAGATTTTGGAATGTGGAAAATAATTTGTCACCTAAAAAGATTCTGAGACATTTTTGAATTCTGTTGAGACTGGAAAGTGAGGACTGGTCAGGTGTGAGTTTGACACCCAATAGTCTCTCAAGACACTGTACCTTCTTGAGGGGGCATCCATTCATCATGACTGGCAGTAGTTTGGTGTCCAATTGGTGATGATGGAATGTAACTAGTTTGGTTTTCCGAGGCATTGAGTTTGGTGCCATGTACGACATCCATATGAAAGTCTCAATCTGATGAGACTATTTACGAACTTACGTGGCTAGTTTTTTCCCCACAGGGAAGTTAGTGCGAGAACAGAAGCTGCTCATCTCTTATCATCAACAGTTTTAGAGATGCACCCATATATTGTATTGTTGGTCTAAATGTTTACAAATGATCTTATATATTCTTAGGCAAAGCATTTATGTAAATCAAAAAGAGGGTTGGTCTGAGAAGAGAACCCCAAGTGACACCTACATTGACTGCCAAAGCTTTGGAGAACTGGCCATTAATAACTAACTTCAGGGATCTACCTGTTAGGAAGGATTTTATAATTGAGAAAACCCTTCCTGTGATTCCATAGCTGGAAACCATTTGTAGCAAGCCTTTGTCAAAGGCATTTGAAATATTTAATGCTATAGTCCTTGAGGTGTGTTTGTCATAAAGAGCCTCAATAATTCTGTGTCTAAGCATTAGAAAGTTTGTTTCCAAATGTAAACAATAAAAAACCTTGTGATGAGGAAGCCAAGAATGCTATAAAAAAGCAAAAGAATAATGAAGCATCACTTGACATTGAGGCTGAACATTTTAAAATATCATAACTTCTGATGTCAATAACAAGTTTTTAAATTTCATCAAGGAAATTTGGAATGAGAAGTGCATCCGGAAGCTGTGTGGTATATTGCATATGAATGTTCTATGGAAGCAAAACAGTGGTCCTCAAGAACCTTACACACAGTGATATCTGAACTGGATCAAATATGGTGAAAATACTAATGGACATTGTATTAACTACGCTTCACACAACCCGGTTCGGCTTACATTTTGGTAAGGGGTGTAATGATGGCATACATATTATCAAATGACTGCAGGGAATTGCATCATTCTCCAATAGAAATAGTGATATTGACCTCACATCAGCTTAAGACCACATCAATTGAGACTTTCTCTTCTCATCCATTAAAAACAGCCTTCCAAATTATAACTCCACTGAATGTTCATATTTGATAGAGGAACTGTACCAGTCTGGTGAGATCCCCAACACACAAACATTTCATACCTCATCAGGAGTATGACAAGGAGGAAATGTGAGTCCCAATCAATTTAATCTTTTCCTAAACAATGTCGTACACATTTATAATCTGAAGAAACAGAAACTGATCATTTAAGCATTTCATACCACATCCCAAATGAATTTAATAAAAGGAAAGAGCATTCTCGCTTTTCCTCCTGAGGCCAATGTACCAATGATAAGAGAAGCTATGCTGATATCATGTGCTGTATTCTTTCACAATATCGGTGAACATTTACAATACTTCAGCATATGAATCTATGATGACAAATTTTGTACAGAAGATAAGAACATTATTTACATTATTTGGACTATTGTCCTCATCTTTGTCGCCATATTTATCACAATGTTTCGGCCATTGTATGCTCTGGCCTTCTTCAGAAAGAGTGTGAGTTCATACCCAGTTAAGTCAGTGGGAAAATTAACAGGAGATAACTGATAGCTGACATCCATCAAACATGGCATGTGGAACTAGAACAGTCTACCCCAGTGAGTGAAATAAAGGGTTCAGTTCGACATTCCAACCACCTGAAGAAGGCTGGAGTGTAGAACGGCCGAAACATTGTGATAAATATGGCGACAAAGATGAGGACAATAGTCCAAATAATGTAAATAATGTACATAATACCTCATCTCAGAAATATAGACAGACTCAGAAGATAAGAAACCTGAATATATAAGAGACTGTACTAGGGATACTTTTGGCAGACAAACAAAACTGTTAAAAAACAAAAAACTGTTTTAAAAACTCAACATAAGTTCCTAAATAGTCTCATCAGATTGAGACTTTCATATGGATGTCATACATGGCACCAAACTCATTCAGAAATATCTAAACGCTTAGTTGTATACAACCATATTCTCACATCAATGGTTAAAAATAGCTCCAAGAGAATCAGGCCTGTAATTCATAGTGAAGACCATTCTTCTTTGAACCTTGTAGATTGGAACTACAGAATCACAAAGAACTGTACCAGATAAGAGAAACCAGATCCCTCAAGGACTATCAGCAGCAGTAATAAGTAATATGGATAGAACATGTAACTTAAAGAGAAAGTAATGACAATTAAAGAAAAGGTTCGGAATTAAGCCATTTATCAATAGTGGAAAGAGTA
This sequence comes from Acanthosepion pharaonis, assembly GCA_903632075.3. Taxonomy (NCBI): domain Eukaryota; kingdom Metazoa; phylum Mollusca; class Cephalopoda; order Sepiida; family Sepiidae; genus Acanthosepion; species Acanthosepion pharaonis. The sequence continues at coordinate 731,752 of CAHIKZ030000675.1, read as the reverse complement.
ATAATAGTGAGCTTGAGAAACCTGTTTTCCTGAAAACTTGTTTTAATAGAAAGATTTTAGAAATCTCAACCAACAATAGCACTGGTTACCTAGTCAATAAAGACCTGATGAGGAAATGGTTAATATTACTGTTACCATATACAGGGTGTGATGGATAAATTGTCATCTAAATTATACAAAAAGAAAAATAATACTGACATCTCATTTTAACAGATATATTTACCAAAATTACATAAAAATATCTTGAAATACTAAAGAGTAAATTTATCCAGTAAAACTGCCATTTGCTTCAGCCATGACCTCCAGACAACTTTGGAATCTCTTGCATCTCTTCTGGACAGTTTCCTTGTTTAGGTTGGTAAATGCTGCCATAATCCTTGCCTTCCATTCATCTTCGGCATTACAAAGAGTTTTATTGGTCTGTCGCTCAACTGTACCCCACACATAATAATCAAGGAGGTTGCAGTCTGGGGAGTTAGGTGGCCAGATGTAAGGGGTGGTGTGGTTGTAGAAATTGCCTGACTGCCATGACTAGGTACTCCTGTGTGTGTGGCATGGTGTAGAGTCCTGTTTCCAGAGATAGGACATTCCAACAACCACTATCTTGACCCAGGGCAGCACTACCACTTCAAGCCAATTGATGTAGGCCTCTGTGTTGAGTCTGAGAATGTCATCAGCAAATTTGGGAGTTCTTCCAATGCAAATGCCAAGTAGTACATGATGCCATTTCCAAATTTCTGGGGGAGTGAATTGCATCATGGTGGTCTTTTTCTCACAGACAGTATCCATCTGACCCTACTATATTGTACAGTGGACAAAATTAAAAATAAACATTTCACATGCGTAAAATTAAAAATATAAAATGGCAACAATTTACCCATCAAACCCTGTATATAATGGCCAGCTACTTGTTTTCTGATCACATATATCTGCTAGAGTGGCTAGCTAGCCAATCCTTGTTGCAGACGCTAGCTCAGGAACTTTTGTATTTGTTCAACACCCACAGAGTCTATCTTTGGTTCATACTACAACTATGTTGTGCAGACTTTATTGTTTCTGGAAGAAAGTGCATAATCTTCTACGATCAGCAGTTTGAACAATGCAAATATGGTCAAACACTCAGTCACAATGACTTATGACTTCATACTAGTAGAATTATATATAACATGGCTGAGTTGTTTGAATGTTTACTTTTAACACATGAGACCTAGGTTTTAATCTCATCATTATCATTTTGTCAGGTGACATACTGATGTTAGGATTTGGAAGAAGTGATCCCAGCCTACAGCATCTTTGGAAAGTGCCTGAAAACTATAGCACAGATTGACAACAAGCCTTGTCAGTGAAATTGGGAAACGGAACTATTCAGAAGACATTGATGAACAATATATATATATATATATATATATATATAAAACATTATTTTTAGCGGATACTCATATCTGAGTAGGAACTCCATTTATTTATTAAACAGTATTTATTTTTGCCTACCGGCTTGAATATTCAAGAAATCTTAGGAGAAAAATAGCCTGTCCCCAGGCAGGATTCAAACTTGTGTTCCCCTAGGGGAAATAGTCATTAGATCTGACATGATTTGACCTCTTGGCTACAGAGTGCATTGATGGCCAAGCAAAGTCTGAATAGCGCCTTTAAACACAGATTTTTCAGACTCTAAAAGTAAACATATCTGCTCAGTTTCATATTCTAAAGTAAAAAAAAAACAAATTCCAAAGAAAGGAATGGATTTTTATTACTTAAACATTATTTTTAGTGGATACTCATATTTGAGTAGACGCTCTGCTTTTTTATTAAACAGTATTTTTTTTCATCTACCAGCCAGAATATTTAAGAAAACTTTGCCTAAAGATAAAAAAAAAACTTTATTTTACACAATATTTTTAAAATGATCATACTCATTGTTATTGCACTTCACTTCTCCATTAATTACACATATTAATTAACTGTTCAGCTCAATATTTGTCTGATGCATATTCTGACAAGTGGACATAATCTCCATGAAACTCAGGGAAGGAACAGATATACTTTTATTTATTATTAATAAGGATCTACCTGTAGATATTGAACACTAAAATTACAAAGATTGCTTGCTTTAAAAATGCTATCTTCCCAAAATACAATTTCAGATCCCAATCTGTAGTATTGCTTCTATGTCATATCTCTAAATTGTTATTTCGATGCCGAAATATATATCATGTTTATATATGTGTGTTCGTGTATGTAAACAAGCACATTTGCATATATTGAACAAGTACATGAATTTCTAAGAATGTATTCGCATATATATAACATGCATTAATATAAAAATAAAGTTGAAGCAATTTATGAAAATGACACTTTGTATCTATAATTAATGAATATATATATATGTGTGTGCAAGTGAGTTTTGTTAAATTTAATTGACAAGATATGTTTCATTATTTGTTCTTGTAGTCTGTTTTTTAATAAGTTTCAAATTCAAAGCAAAATTGTCGATAAACTGTCCAAAATTCTTAATTTTTTCTATTTTTGTATCCAACACACCCAAAAAATAATCTCTCTCATGTGTGTGTATATATATATATATATATATATATATATATATATATATATTTGTGTATGTGTTTGTGTGTACCTGGTTTCATGAGTTAGAAATTTAGAAGATTTCATCGTTAATGCAGGTGCATATGTATTGAAAATATTAATATGCACACAACCTTTCATGCTGTATATATTCACAAATATATATGCATACTCAAACATTTGCTTTTATATATATATATATATATATATATATATTTTATTTTGAACTAGTATTTTTAATTTTTTAATTATTTTTAATGCTAATTACAGTCTATTTTTAATATATGTTACTATTAAATATATATCCATGTTTTAATAGGAACAAGTAATTTCCCTATAATTTTAAAAAAAGTTAAAATATGAATGTTCTCCATAAAATATATAATTTTTCTTTTTATATACATATATAAATCACACTTATTTTAACTGCCAAATGTCCTTTTTCAATGAAAAAAAAAACAAAAGAACTATTATCCCAGCATAGTATATAACTATGCCAACACTGTGATAACCAGATATAATTCAAAATAGTGTAACGGTCAGTTCATATTCAGCACCTGAAGATTGCATTATGCATGAAACTCAGATGACTGTTAATGATGAGGGATAATATGTATATTTATCAATATATACTTAATAGCTCTTTTATATTCTATCGAACTCTGTTTTCTTAACACCGGTACTATATGTGCAATATATTATACATATATATATATATATATATATATATATATATAATATATATATATATATATATTGGTAGTAATCCATTGGTATAATCCAGGTGAGCCCTATTAACACAGCATAGAATTTGAAATATGTTAAAACTGACTCACAAAAGAGTGCTCTGTGTTTATTTTCAATAAACAGAGCAAATATTCTTTGCAATTGGAATTAAGATACCTTTAGTGAATGACTTTTAATAATTTTTTTATTTTAAAATTCACAGGATCTTAATTCCAATTGTAAAGTATATATATATATATATATATATATACTTTACTATTGGAATTAAGATTTTAATTTTAAAGTTCGCAGGATTTTTCAAACTGTTTCTGGTATCAGTTTGTAGTGTATTGTTTATTTGGAGAAAGAAAGAAAGAGGTTTTGTTATTGGAGACCTATTGGGAGGTAAAGGGGGAAAAGATCAGTTTTCCCCCACCCTATCCTACCTCCATAATAGGATTTCAGTAACAATGCCTTTTTTCCCCACTTACCCCCATGTCTCCAATAACACACCCTAAAATTTTAAAATTAAAATTCGTAGGTGAAAATGGTCATTTACTAAAGGCATCTTAATTCCAGTTGTAAAGAAAAGTATGGGTTGTGCTGAAAGTTCTAAGCTCCAATGATTTTTCCCTCAAAGATTATTGAACATTTGGTGAAATTCTGGGAGGTCAGATAGGTTTGAAACATTTTTGGCATTTACTAGTGTTTTATATATAGATATATAAAAATATGTGTTTCCATATACAATTGCCAGAATAATTCATGGACCCTCTCATAACTATAAATAAGGCAGTAATCCCTCAAATTTTCATGGAAATTTGCTTATTATTTTCCTCAAAGGATGAAACAATGGATTTTAAATTATGTACAGTTATGACTGTAACAAAATGTTATTTTAATGTCAAGCAATAATACCACAAAACACATCAAGCCAACATTTAATGTAAGAAAAAATTATTGACCTTCTTGCCTCAATCAATCATGCAATGTTTATTTTTGATTATTGCTTGTAATTTCTTTTGGTAGTTCCTTACAAGATTGTTACACACTGACAGGTATTTTGCTCCACTTTTCCCTGTCAATAACTTCTCATTCCTCGAAATTAAAAGGATTTCTATCTCTTACTCTTTTCTTCGAATAGGCCCATAAATTTCCAATCGGGTTTAGGTTAGAACTTGGATGGGATATGACAATACCTTTATTTTGGTGTAATCTGAATCCTTCATACCAGTTTATGCCATGTTCTTTGGGTCATTGTCATGTTATAATGTCCAGTGATGCCCAAAGGACAGCTTTTATGGACTTCATTTTATATTATTTTTAAGGATACACAAATACTGCTTTTTATCGATGATACCCTTTATTGTCATTATTTCTCTTGGTCCAGATGCAGCGAAACATCCCTAAAAGATGATGCTTCTGTTTAATTGTAGACTGGATTTTTTATTTTTGGTTTATAAGTTTCTAATATGGTAATGTCGTTCTTGGACAGGAAAGCTGTTCAGATTTGATGGGAAAATGGATGGAATCAAATACAAGACAATCCTAAAAAAAAAACCATGTTACAGACTGTGAAAGACTTTAGTCAGGTGCATAAATTTACCTTTGAGCAGAACAAAGACCCTAAATATACACTGAGGGATAGAATGGAATGGCTCAAATTTAAAGCATGTTGTGTTAGAATAACCCAGTTAAAGCCCAGGCTTAAACCTCACCCATGTACATCGAGGGTCTCCATCCAATCTGACTGAACTTGAACAATTTTGTAAAGAAGAATGGGCCAATGTTTTTGTCTTTAGATGTGCAAAGCTGATAGAAAAATACATCCCAAACACTAGCAGCTGTAATTACAGCAAAATTTGGTTTTGCAGTGTATTGACTCAGTCAGTGAATACTTATGCATACAAGAGTTGTCTGCTTTGTTTTCTTAATTATTCTGTCATAATATAATCTATTTTGCACCTTTAAAGCATAGAGCATTTTTGTGTTGATCAAATGCTAAGACCATTTTAATCAATTTGAATTCTAGTTGGTAACGGTACAAAATGTGGAAAAGTTTAGTGGGGGATGATTACTTACGCAAGGCACTGTATATATGCAGATACATAAATATGTGTATATCTGTACACACAAACACACATACATATATGTTGAAGTGCCTGTTTACTCTCATTTCTGTAAAAATGAGTGTCTGTTTAAATATTTGTATGGGCATTTACATGCATTATATATCTATATTTGTATACATAAACATACACATGCACCCATATGCATATATTATGTATGTGTATGTATACTTACATACACGGATTGGATTAGAAAAGAATCACCCCACCCTCTACCATTTTTACAACCTGAACTAAAAAGACATGTTTTGTTTTTTTTTTGCTCTTATCTTTTGCATTGCACAATACCCAATGCAGCACACCTTGCTCTCCTTATACTTACCTGCTCTCCAGCTCCTCCTGTCCAACCCCATCTGCAAATCCAAACCCAGCCTCCACCAAAACATACCCAGCTATAGAAATATGATTTTCTTGTCTCTGGAATGATACTCGTAGATAGATATGCTAACTTTGAAAATCCAGCAAATGACTGCCTGTCATTTCTGGGAGGCATAATCCTTTTACCTACTATCATAATATTATGAAGCCATTTTGAACAAACGTTTCAAAGCTCTGTTTGTCTCATTTGCATTAATGATATACAACTCTACCATATACCAACTCAAACCAGTTTTTTATTATTATATATGTGGAAATAAAGACAAATGAAAAATTTATCTTAGCCAACGCTGAGGGACGTTATCAAGGCAAATGCAAGGATTTTATATTGTAACAAGTATTTATATACAAGAGCAAAAATGTTATTGATTTTACAGAATTTTAAGTTTAGGAATGCTCATAAATATTCATCAGCTTAGCTGAAATGTCAGGCAAGTTATGAAGGATATGACATGACACAATTTAATGTCTGATAATGAATGTAAGTGATGTTTTTGAATTGTTTTTTGTTATGCAAATTAGTATTTAAATTATTTTAGTTAAGAGCTAATGGAATATTGCTGTTACATACGGTCTGGTGCTCCCATTGTATGTCTTGAGGTCCTTGAGAAAATCTAGAGATGAATATGCAAGATAAGGTTTGGCATCTAGTCTACAATTGCTATCCCACAGATGTGCTGTAACATCCCTTTCTCTCTTCTACAAATAATTTCATGGCAACTGTTCTGACGAGCTACTTTTGCTGGTTCCCAGATGACATGAATTTAAATGTACTAACATGCTGGCTTCACAGTCCCACCCTTTCACTGTCAAAATGGTTAAATGTAACCATCTCTTCTACTTAAACAGCTTCTTCTCCCACATTTCCTGTTTCCTGTTACTTGCTTCCTTGATGACTATAATCTTCAAATATTCAAGTGTAATGTCAATCGACATCTGAGCTTGTTCCCCATCCTTCTCTGTATCCTTTCCTCAAACACACCTCTTTACTCTTGTTCTAAATCCTCTGTAATCCCTTGCATGCTAGTGGCACTCCTGCCTTGCATGGGGTGAATTCCCTTAAAAAAAAAATTTATGTGTTACATATTTTGAATAAGATGAGATTAAGGATTTAACCATTTTCTTTCCATTTTTTAACATTTTTGTAATCCTGTATCTTGGGAAAGTAGTAATTCTTTCAGGAAAATCCTTGCACTTGCCTGGATAAAATCCCTCAGAGGACCAAACGCATTGACTAAAATAAGTTTTCCTTTTGTCTTTATTCATATTGTCCTTTTACAGATATACTCTATCTGAAATCTTTACTTACACGCACACACATATATATCTTATGAACAAATGAAAACTTATGCATAGGGAAATCTTTATAGAAGCAGTAAAGTTTTAAAAATATATTTATGTTAATTGTATTCTTCATATATGTGTCATGCACTTTAAGGATGTGGGTAATCATAGCTCTCCACAATTTTTTTTCATATCTCTCATAATCCCTGTTTTGCTGTAGTGAAAGAGATAATTATTTACCCCGAAAAAAAAAGTTTGTGTTCTGTGTGAGATCTGCCAAAGAAAAATTACAAAAAGTAGTTAGCAAAAATCTACTTCAATGACTAGAATCTATGCAAATGTTCTCCCTTCCCCTGAATGGCGTGACCAATCAGAAAGATCTCTCAATGGACCAAAGCCGTTTTTTGCTTATAAATGCAGAGGTTTTTCTGAGCTGGTGAGCAGAACACGCGTTTTTTGCTTGTGAGATGTGAAGGTTGGACGTGTGACCCATTTTGTCATTTCTACTTTGTTTGTTGGACTGTTACGATGGGCTATCATTTGAACTGCTTTTTGGCTACAAGTGTTGCAGTCGAGAAACAGAAGAAATCTATTGCAGTTGCTACTATAAGTTGACAGTCTTTTCTTTACTACAACATTTGCCAACCATTTACATAAGCTTGTTAGGTAGTGTTGCTGTTCTCTGCCTCTCTTGCCTTCAATATGCCCTGTGAGTGTCAAATTTTCTAATCCCTCTTTTTTTATCATGTCCTAGAAAATTTCAACTCTTTTGAATGTTCAGTATAAATCCATACTGGCAGAGAAATAACACTAGAACATGCAGTGAACAAACAAACCATTAGTGTTCAGCTGATGTTACAATGGGAAATACAATCTTATTATTTATGTGGATATATGACACTTTCTTCTCAAGAACCTCTGTTTTGTGTAACAGACTACTACGAGGACTCTTCCCCAAATGCTATGGTCTTAACCTCTTCAAGTCTATGGTCAATAGTCACCTATCCTTCATATCCTCATAATCTTTACTTCTTACATTTATATCACACACCTAATTCAGTAACCCTCTACCTTGAATGACTCTTGAGCTTTGTATTGAATAGATGTAAAAAAAAAATTGTATGGGGAGGACTGTCAAATATCTCATCCTCTCTCAACATAACAATACCGTAAACACTTATTCAGGGCAACAACAGTCTCCAGTGAATAGATTAAGTTTCACCATGTTATTTAGTGGGTACATTTGTCTGAGTAGACGTCTTTGTTTTTAGACAGTGAAAATATAATCCACCAGCTGAGAGATGAAAAGTCTTATAAAATAAATTATGCCTTTTGAACAGGAAGCAAACAACAAAACAAAGCCCATTATTTACATTATTTGAACTTTTATCCTCATCTTCATTGCAATATTCACAATGTTTCAGACATTGTACCCACTGGCCTTCTTCAGGTGATTGAAATTTCAAACCAAGACCAGTTCGGTTACAAATTCCAATCACCTGAAGAAGGCCAGAGTGTACAACAGTCAAAACATGTGAATATGACAATGAGGATAACAGTTTGAATAATGTAAATAATATAAGCAATCCTAATAACTTATTTCAGAGATATAGACAAAACAAAGCCCATTTATCTCATTTAAGACATATTGGATTGGTGCATAATTATCAGGCGTTTTTGTAGAGGAGTTATTTCTTAATAAAAATTGCTGTTTTGTTTACTTTTTTTAATAAGAATTTTATTTTATTTTCAGATTATAAAAATGTGTGTTGATAATCATACTCTCTGGAATAATCATTTAAAAATGTTATCGTTGAATTGTTATGGTTCTTTTTTTCATAATAAATATTGTTTAAAAACGCCTGATAATTATGCACCAACCCAATACAAAACTGTTTTTGAGACCTTAATTTTATACCCCAAATATAAACAAAGTAACTTTAGACAATGGATTTTTTAAAATCCAGCAAGATTTTTTTTATTATTCCATATTTAGTGGTTATACATGCTTGAGTGCACATTTGTTTTTATTTTAAACAGCAAAGTTAATACCTACTGGCTTACAGATCAAATGTGCCTTTTCACAAGAAACAAAGCTATATTCTCTTTTTAATCTGGAAAATCATTTTCAGGCCAAGTATGCTTCATCATTTGGCTACAAGAAGCCATTTCAGCAAAACAAAGCTTAATTACTGGAACCTTTCAATGCCTATATCTGCCAACTTTATTTTTGTGACCAAAACCCAAAGTGTAAGCCTGGTTCTGTCCAATACCATGACTGGTATATGACCACCAGACTGTGCTTACATCCATTGTTTCATCTATGCAAACATTCTGCAAGTTTCAGTGAATATCAATGATTGCAGTTTTTTCATATAGAAGAACTCAATGACATACTCTGTCTTTATATGCACTTGTCAGACACTATTTTGCCAGACTGTTTCTCAGCTGCTATTTATAATAAGGACCAAGTGAAATTATGAGTTATTGATGGAAAGGATCAGTCTCTGATTTTGTGTACCCAGATAATAAAATAGAAGTCATTATTTTCAGAGCAACCCTTGTCTGTATGTATGCATTTTTTGTCAAGAGGTTGAACTGTAATCATGATGTGAAATATAGTGAAAGTCTTTTGTCATCTCCAAGCTCTTGAAGATGCCAAGAGAAATTCATAGAAATGCTAAAAACAGAGATTCTGTACCATTTTTTAATCTAATCTTCAGCAAAGAGAGATGTTTTTTGTAAGTTGTCAATATGATGGCAACTGCTATTCACAATTCCTTTTTCCTCCTTCAGAGATTGTTTTTATTCACTTTTTCTTTTTTCTAATGAATTGATTTATTTTAGATATGTCTGTCAAAGGCATGCATGTTTCCCTGACAACACAATCATCTTAGAACTAATGCACATTCTGAAAAAAGGGGCTCAAACATGATCATTTTTGAAACAGTATTAAACCTTTCAGTGAATTTGAAGAAGAATAACCAATAAATTGTTAACTTCTTGATTATGCTATTGAGTTACATCTGATAGCCATTTTATTTGTTTAGTTTGTGATTCTGTAGTGTCCGTCCAAAATGTTCACCAAGTATGGCCTTTGACAAGACTTGCATGTTTTATTCATTCAAAGCCTTTATTCACCATTGTTCTTTGGAAGTGGTTGTACAGAGCTGATAGTTTAGATATTTCTGAACAGGTTTGGTGCCATGCATGACATCATATAAAAGTATTAATCTAACGAGTCTATTTAAGAACATGAATTAAATTTTCATGCTGGTGTTTTGGTTCCATATCAATTTGAAGTGTTATGCTAAACTATCTTTGTCACAGCCTATGCTCAATTTTTTTTTTCCTATATTGAGTCTGTTATAACTGATCCATATGCAGTGGTATCTGAAGGGTTTAGTATATACCAATTCTACATACTGAATAGTGGATTAAAGCATTGGTGTTTAACTTTGGTAAGACCATAATTTCCAAAAGATGTCATGGTAATACAAATAACAAACAAAATAAATATGTGGAAAGCCATTTTCCACTATATTCTTAAAGGATATGGCACTGAAAAAAAATGATAAATTGCCGTGCAGGTGGTATGACTGTTAGCAGTGTGGAAAGGGGAAACTGTGAGCTGAGTTCAAATTGCAGCCTAGTCTGTTGCATTCACTTTCACTCAAATGTCCTTGGAAAAGGCATGAATTCATCTCTTCTTCTTCCAGCTTTGGTTTAAAGTGCATTTACTCAAATAAGCTGTAGCCAAAAAATAATGTATAAACAGAAACAGAAAACATATACATACCCCCCCATATATATATATATATATATATATATATATATATATATATATATATATATATAACAGCCTCCTCTGATGTCAAAGCTGAATATAATAAATAGGAGGCATAACTTTTGGAGGAAGTTTTGATTTTTTTTTTCCTTCATTTTTAAAGAGACAAAAAGAAGAAAAAAAGCAAAGAATTCACTAAAAATAATTCTATTTTGTAATAATTTGTAACTTCAGTTATGATTTCTGCTTTTTGTTGTGTAAAGTCTGGAAAAAAATTAATCTACCTAGTATCCTCATCTTTGTTGTTTCTATCATGATGTTATGGTCAGTAAACTGTCTAGTTTCCCACATGTTCAAACTTCTGAGATAAAGTATTGCTATTATTCTATAAATAATGGACCTGAAAACTCCTGTGAGGTTCTTAAATAGCCTCATTATATCTAGACTTTCATCTAGATGTCCTGACATCCAACTCATTTGGAGATGTCTAAACTCTCATCTGTACACAGCCATTTTCTAAGATCAGTTGTTAAAAATGGTTTCAAAGGAATTCATCAGAGTCTATAGATTGGTGCTACAAAATCACAAAAGAAAAGATTTACTAAATAACAAGAAGAATATGACTTGGAGAATTCCAACAGCAGCAATAACAATGGTTAGCCCATATTAGTAGAAAAGAAAATGTTATAATGAAGATCTTAACTTTATACACTACCAATAAAGAAAGTTCAGAAGGTTATCTCATCAATGTTAGTAAGACTTATTCAATGTTTACAATGAGGTGATTCTGAGAGAATTAGAAGTCCTAACAGAATTCATTATTGGTGGCCACAATCTTAACAATGTAAGATATGCAGATGACACAGTGTTGATTGCAGACACAGAAAGGAAACTACAAAAACTTCTACATAAGGTAGTGAAAGAAAGTAAGAAAAAAGAATTAAACATCAATTGTGAGAAAACAGAATGCATAGTTTCTAGAAAAAGAAACAGCCCAATATGTGAATTACAAATTGGAGATACCAAAATCAAACAAGTGTAAAAATTCAAATATCTGGGAAGTCTTTTAACAAAGGACAGAAAATGTGACATTGATACCTGAAGGTGCAATGGGATAGTGAAAGATGCCTTCCAAAAGCTAACCAAAGTATTAGGATACAGGAAAATTTTGTTAGAAACAAAGAAAAGAGTATTGAACTGCAATGTAATGTCAGACCACCTATATAGCAGTGAATGCTGGACAATCTTTTACTGATGAAGCAACAGAAATGTGGTTCTACAGAAGAATGCTGAGAATACCATGGATTGAACATATGAGCAACAATGAAATTTTAAAGAAAATGGAAACAAAAAGGAGAAAAACTAAGAGAGATAGAGGAAAGCAATGCATAACCTACCTTGTGAACATGAATGAATTGATTGCGGAGCATGTTTTGGGAGTGACAGCAAATAGACAATTTAATAGCTACAAAGGGCAGGAAATGATCGCCACTGTCCAAAAGAAGAAGAAATGTTTAATTACCAGAATGTTTGAAAAAAAAGATTATAATTTTCAATTGACAATGACACTCTCTATTGTCCACATCTCTGTTGTTGCCGTCACATTTTGGGCATTAGTATCCTCATCTTTGTTATTTTGATAGTTTTATCTTTCTTTATATTCTGTAGAATTTATAGGATGTAATATCTGACTAGTATCTTCATATTTGTTTTGAGAGTTTTAGCTTTCTTTGTATTATTTTGAAATGATAAGATGCAATATCTGACGAGAATCATCATCTTTGTTGCTTTGATAGTTTTAATTTTCTTCATATTCTATTGAAATAAGATGAAATATCTAACAAGTATCCTAATTTTTATTGTTTTGATAGTTTTGGGCTTTCCTTAAATTCTATCAAAATTATAAGATTTCATTACTTTTTTTAGTCTAGCATTCTGATAGTTTTTGATCTGATTGCTTTGGCAAAAATTTAGAAGAGGAAAATAATTTTGAATATTCTAAAATACAATTATCATTTTCTGATCTAATTATTGTGTCATAAATATATGCATGAAATAAACATACAACATATGTGGACAAACAGATGCAAAATATGTTTGGTCCTGCAGGGGAGGCTTCAAACCCATGCAGTTTACAAGTTGAACATTATTTATTCAATTAGTTTGTCTTGAGGGCCATAATTGCCCTGAGACAAGAATGTTATCTTACCGTGAATATGGGTTTGAAATCCCAAAGCAACTGAATAATTATGGATTGTAACCTCAGTGATTCATTGTTTGTTTACTCATTAAAATCATCATTCTTCACCTAAAATCAAATGGTAAGGAGGTATTTTAAAGCTTGTTTTCCTTTTTGGTCATATATAAAATGTACACACACACACACACACACACACATATATATATATATATATATATATATATATATACACACACCCACATATATAAAGTGGCGAGAAACAATCATACACATATACATTTCTAATTCATTGTATTTCCAATTAATGAATAAACATTCTTTTCATATAATTAACTGTACACAGATGCATAATAACTAATTATGCATAGAAAACAGAAAAAAATTTTGATTTAATAGAAATAAATCCAATTTACCCATTTGTGTTTAAAGGCACTATTCAACTTTGACCAGTGGCACACTTTGTGGCCAAGGAGTCTAAAGCATGTTGGGTCTAGTGATTTTCCAAGCGTAGCTTAGATGTGGCACAAGGCTGAAAGTAGGGGGCACCCAGTGAGGATCAAACTCACTACTCAGTCGTAATTGTTCTAGCGAGCCAAGCTTGCTAACCATTACACCGCCTCGAGGTGCCCGAAAGCATGTTGGGTCTAAGGATGGTTTACCCCTGCCCATAGGTATACATGTTCAAATCCTGTCAAAGAGCAGATACTTTTCTTTAATAAGATTTCTTGAATATTCAGACTAGGAGATAAAAATAAATATACTGTTTAATAAATAAGCAGTGGCTACTCAAATATGGATATCCACTAAAAAATAATGTTTAAGTAATAAAAAAAATATATATATATTCTTCATTGACTGTGACGGACAAGGAAAATTTTATGAGATTTCTATTAATTTTTGTCTAATGTTCTTACAGATTTTTCTTTTGAGGACTAAGATAGTGTAGAAAATGCCCATAGTAATTATTGTCCCAAGTGCTTTCAACCAGTTAGGCATTTTCAAGAGATTCATTGTTTAGTATATTTTCCTGTGTTTATGTTCTATGTTGTATAGAAGTAGTAGTAATTCTAAGCCATGCTGGGTGGAAGCAGAAATAATTCCATATTGGAGGTGTCTTTAAAAGACCACCAACACATGTTCACCATTTTCAAATAGGGCTTAAACCATTTTATATAGACTGCTTCAATTATCTTCAGATATCTTTTACAATTAGATATTCTTAGAATTACAGTGTTATCTACAAGGATTTTTTCTTATGGGAGCAGGTAGTTATGCATGAGTATTCAAGTGCTTCCTTATGATACTGACATCACTTTAATGGTTTGTCAGTCTGTGGCTTAAGAATACTATTGTGTTACTGATGTAGCTTTAATATTTCAGTTGTGTATAGAGCAGTGAAATTAGTTGAACTATTATTAGAGGTCGGAAGTCTGGATTTGATAGGTGTGTTCAGAAGTAATTACAATGTTGGCATTTTTTAATTTTCAATAGGAACAGTAATGATGTTGGCAGTTTTTTCAGTTGTATGTTTTACATATTCACACATGTTGATGGGTTAAATGTATTGTTCTATGATGTGATGCATGACAAATTCGACTTGATTATAATATTTGTGCTGTTGCAATAAAAGATATTAATATTTTCTTGTGATTTATTTTTAGGATTGCTGCCATTTAATTTCTGTAAGAATAATTTTATTTGGTTATCACTAAAGTAGTTGTGAAAATAATTGTTAAGCAATGTTTGTTTTCACTACAAATATTTTCTAGGATGAGGGTGTTAAGCATGTTTTATTTAGGTGTATATATATATATATATATATATATATATAATGTATATGTATAATCCTATAGGTATAAGAAACTACACTCATTCGGAAAACTTTTGGTGTCTTGATTTGCAAATAATCAAACCAATACCAAAGGGAAAAAAAAAGGTATAAAAAAAGAAAGAACCAAGAACATGTACGTTAGCCAAAAATAATTGTCCAGCATGCAAGTTCAAAGCCCAAAGAAAAAAACCTGATACAAGTACACAAAACAGCTAAATAAAGTGCTCAATACGGTAAGTAGAGCAGACCTAGTTAAACTTAGAGAGCCAGACAAACCTACCAAGGTTTCACCTAAGCTGATTGTCAGGGACGGCTGGCTTCCATGACGATTAGCTTAGGTGAAACCTTGGTAGGTTTGTCTGGCTCTCTAAGTTTAACTAACTAATATATATAAAGAAACAGACAACTGTAAGGCTCATGGGATTATAATTTATTTTCTTAAGACCAGGATTTTAGCCCTAATTTATCAGATCGCCATTTAAATCCAAAAATACTTGGAACTAATTTTTCCAGGCTTATAAACTTACATATTATTATTTTTAATTTATGTATAAGTGTTTGAAGAGACAGTTTTAAGTTGGTATAAGGTGATAGAGGTGGAGGAGGAAAACGATAGATATGTAGTCAAAATTAGAGAGAGAAAGGAGAGATAGGAAGACGTTTATATATATATATATATATATATATATATATAAGATCCATATGGGAAAGGTGGTGGGCTAAGAGAGCAGATGTGTTGACTTATTTATCAAGCCTTTTGACAGGAAAAACAAAAAAGGAAATTAGACAAAGAAAAAAAGGTGAAGAAAAAAGACATAAGACAGAAGAGAAAATAAATAGGGGAACCGAAGTGTGGGAGGGAGAACAAATTATCATCCAGGAAGGAACTCCTGGTGAAATTCAAGAATAAAGATCAATACAATTTACAACTAAAACACTTGACATTATTTTAAAGAATAATTTTAATATTTTCTCTGTTTTTACATTGAGCTCTCTGGATTACATCCTCCTTGGAATTATCCATACAGATTACCAAATAACTTCATTAACTATCTATCTATGTATCATTTTACCCCAAGAAAATTGATAATGCCCCTAAGATGCAAAGGGTTACTGGGAGTGAAAGACAATGAGAAGACTAGTGAGGAGAAAAGATAATAAAAGACAGAAAATAGCAATTGACGTTGAATTAAAATTTTTTAAGATTGTCGGTGGCAGAGAAGCAAGAAATCAGAGTAGAATTCCACAGGCATAAAGTGCAAGAAAAGAAACTATTAGAATTGAACTCATATCTTGCTAGTTCAATAGTAAATCAGTGAGACCTAATTGCAAAATCTAGTTTTAAATTTTTTAAGTCAAAGCAACAAAGAACAATTACTATGAAAATATTAATAGAAAAGACAGAGGGAAGTGATATAAGTGCATGGGAAAGTGGCTGAAGTTGAGAGGCTAGTTGAGGAATATATATATATATATACCTATGGTCAAGCTAAAACACAACACACATGGCCTGAAGATTAAAGCATAAAAACGGACTGTCGCAATTGGCTGTTGGCATGACTATTGAGCACTTTAACCCAAAGATATACCAGACCTATATTTTTATCACACACACAGCCACATATATATATAAAAAAGTGTGTGTATATAAATATAAATTATATATATATATATATATATATATATATATATATAAATATATATATATATATATATAAAAATGTGTGTATATAAATTATATATATATTATATAAATAAAATGTGTGTGTATATAAATTATATATATATATATATTATATATATATATATATAAATAAAATGTGTGTATATATAATTATATATATATATATATATGTATATATATATATATATATATATATATATATATAATAAAAAGTGTGTATATAAATTATATATATTATTATTATTTATATATTATATGTGCGGTACTTATTAGAAAGTGCTCAATATCAGAGATAGAGCTAACATATTTGTTTGGATTGCTGATGATCAGAAATGCATGAAACCCAGGGTCACAAATTCACATCAATCCAATCAAATATATATATATAAGTATAGGATTGGTGTATACGGAATAAATTTCAATAACCAACAAATACTATTCTTAAAAGCGGGCTCAATACAGAGTAGAGCAAATATAATATAGATTCAGCACCATCACTTGATAAGACACGAAAAGTGTTGAAACAAAATGGCTACTTTTTTAGCAATTTTATAACATATTTGTTAAAATTTTGTGTAAATAATATATATATATATATATAATGTCATTTTTAAGAAAATGCTGGCAAGCATATTGTGTTCATTAAGAATCAAATTGGTAGGCTGGTAGATAGAAATTTACAGTGTTGTAAAATGTTGTCTACTCAAAAATGTTTATTAAACACAACATTTTAAGTAATACAAATACATACATACATACATACACACGCACACACACACACATATATATATATATATATACACACACACACACACACACACACACACATACACATATATATATATATATATAAGGTGCTACTGAAAAATCTTGGGCCCCAATCCATTACACAAAATATAACCAAATGAAGAAACATAAGATTTTGTGAGGGGCTCTCATAAGATTACCCAAGTGTGTTTGCGGTCAGGTTTGGCAGAGAGCTGATGTTATCATCCTGGGAAGTTTGGTCCTGGCGCCTCTGGGCTACCATTGGAAAGTGTCTGAAAACCTTACCATGAGTTGATCAAAGCATTGTGAATGAAATTAGGCAGACAGAACTCTTTGGAAGCCAAGAATGTTTATGCTAGCATGTAATCACAAGTAATTGTGAGTGAGAGTTTGAGTTTACTGCTATTGTTCTAACTGTAGATCATGTAGATCAATTATAATCCGATGTTTTCAATTTTCTTTTGCTAACACTTGACGATGAGTGTAGATTTCATAAAAAATATGATTACAAAATACATAAACATTCAAGCAGGTTCTTGTAAAACTCAGTTTGAGAATGCATCATCATCAAAAATAATACATAGTTTCAAATTGTTTTAATTGATTTTTTAAAGCTATTATTTATCAATGCCAGGCTCAAGAGCCAGTAATGATGGAGGGCTACTGAAGAAAAAGGGGCTGCAGATTATGTAGATATGTAGGACATATGATGGTTGAGTCTAGAATAGAAGAGGTTAATATTGTAACCATATAGGAAGCATCCTCTTGGGAGTTTATCCCACAAAGCAGATGTCCAAATGGAACTTCTTTCTCACTGATAGAATACAAAGGAAATATGGATGGTTGACCCATGTGTATATGGCTTGGTAGGTAAATCTTTCTATATAATTTGCTATATTCATTTTGAAATGCTTATTTAAGCTTGCTTTGTAGAATTTGGAAAACTGTTACAAACATCTTGGCAAAATCTGCTATTCCATTCTTAAAATAAATTTATGTCTTGGAAATATTTGCATAGTTTTGCAAAAAGGTTTTTTTTTTTTTTTTAAATGTCATGTCCGTTTAGGGTTTAGGTGATCATGACAAATAAAATTCTCTTTATTATTATAGATCTCTAAAAATTCATTCTCTTTATTATTTGTGAACTGACAGAATTTCTTGGGAAAGACAGTGGAATGTTTTCCCCATTGCTTTCATGAATTAGAATTGCCTTATTGTTTTAAAATTATTAAGAGAAAAATATTTAAAGTGTAGTGTAGAAAATAATGAGAAAAATAAAAACTTCATTTTTTTTTTACGATATATACTTATCATTTTTTATGGGTACTATACTAGCACAATTTATAATTAAAAATTAATTAGTAAAATAAATAATAATATACATTTCTATTCAAAAACAATTACTAATATTCCAATGACCAAAAGATAAGAAAAAAAAAGCTTTAAAATGGCATTCTATATAATTCCTGTTTCGGTTTGTGTTTTGGTTTTATATGGATGTCATCCGGGAAATGTCTGAGGAGAACTGCAGATGCTTTGAAATAGTGTATACATGTATACAACAAGGAAGTGAAGAAAAAGACATTCCAAAATATTGCCAAATGTTGTATAAGTCAATTTTTCTTGCTAGAATCTAACATATATTTACAAGTCTACCATTAATTGAATATTGCTACCATATATGGTCTGGTGCTTCTGCTATGCATTTGGAGATTCTTGATAAAATACAAAGAAGAATCTGCAATGTTAGTTGTCCTGACCTGGCATCTCTGGTCATTTTCCCACAGCCGTAATGTAGTTTGCTGTGCATTTCTATAAATACTTTGAATGTAATTGTTCTGATGAATTTTTCTTTTTGGTCCCTTGGCGTTATAAATTTAAGTGCAGTACTAGATTGGAATCTAGGTCTCATCATTTTACAGTTCTATTGGCTAGATGTAAGCATAAGTTCTATGTTAATAGTTGTTTCTCTCACATTTGCATAAAACTCTCTTCTGGCTTATTACTTTCTAATCAACTTTGATTTTCAGAAACTTAAATGCAATGACAGTCATTATCTTTTGTCTTCTTAATTGGTGTTCTTTTGTTGTTCTGCATCTTCATAAAGTTTTCTTCCCTCATATTTTCTCAGACTCAGTAACCCCTAGCATCTTAGTAGCTTTATTGCCTTGCTTGGGGTAAAATGATTAATAAAAATATATAATGTCATTTTAGTAAAACAAAAAAAATCATAACATTGAATTGAATTCATGATCAGTAACAGATTTATTTTTTGTTCTTAGTGAAAAGGTTAATTTTGACAGAATTCATAAACATAACTTTGTTTCATTTAAAGTTTTTGCATGCACTTAGAAACACAGCCAAACACGCACGTTCACAAAATAAATAAATCTTTTTGAACTTAAGTTCTTTGAATATCTAATTTTTCTTTGTTGTTTTATTTTAAAAAATTTTTTACCTTCCTAATCTATAACAGAAATTTTTTGTTTGTTTGTTTCAATCTAAAGTTGGTTGCCCACTCACATTAAATTAAAATTTGGTGTCTGTTCACTGTAACCAAGTGTAATGTGTCACAATATTAATATATATATATATAATCAGATACTTGGAAAATTTGAACCAAAGAAAAACTATTTTAAAAAATGTTTTCCTTTTTTTAATTCTGAAGTTAATCCTGATAAGATTTAAAACAACAAAAATATAAACATGCCAAAGATAATTTGAATAATGATAATAATAATTAGGACTAAAATAATAATAATAATATGATTACCCCAAGCAGTGTGAAAGCTAATGATAATATTCAGTTAAAACAAAAGTTTTTAACAACATCTTTGCATAATGATAGGGAAATGTTAAAAGTTTCTTTTTCTTTCCTGTACTGAGGTAAACAGCAAGTAACCTACCTAACAAGCTTGTATACATTGATAGCAGAACACTGATTGGGAGGAATAGTAAGTAGACAAACATTACTTCTTCTGTGAGCCATGTGCCTTCAAGATGTGGGCAGTCATGGCTCTCCAAAATTTTCTATCATCTGTAACTGATTGAAGGCAAGAAGGACAGAAAGAAACGACAAGTAACCTACCTAACCAGCTTGCTAAAATGAATGACAGTACAGGTGAAAAGACAAAACTGACTTAGAGCTGTAAATGATAGGAAGTGGTGGAGTGCCGTAATCACCCACATGGTGAAAGTACTATTCCTCTCATTCCCTGATCTACCATCAATTTATAAATGCTTCTTAATTGGGTTACTTGCTGTTTACATCTGTACCTCTTACCACCAATTTGTCCTGTGCATGTCAAATTCTCCAAGCTCCCTTCCCCTATTATGTTTCTGAGAAATTTCAACAGACTTTTCGTTCCCCTTTCCCTTAAAACCTCCTTGTTGTGTTCATGGTATTCTCAGTATCCTTCTGTAGAACAATGTTTCTACTGTTTTAAGTCTTGCCTTCATCTGTGAGGAAATTGTTCAGCATTCACTGCCATATGGGAGGAGTGCTATTACACAGTTGTTCAATATTCTTTTCTTTCTTTCAAATGAAATTTTTCTGTCTCTTTTGCTTTGGCCAGGTATGTTTTTCTTTAAGGAAATTATCTGGCATTCACTACCAAACAGTTGAACGGATATTACATCGCAGTTTAACACTCTTTTTCTGCTTTTAATTTAGTGAGCTTTCACTATTCCACTGCACCTTTAGATTTCTGTGCCACCCTTTTTGTTGTGGTGTCCTCCCTCTAAACAGTCTATGTTGGACTCTTTCGCCTACTATAACATTAGTAGGAGAGAAGGCCTCGGGGGAACAGTTGAATAGATTGAATGCTGGGTCAACCGACACACACTCACTAGTCGTGTACTACTCTTCTGTTGTATTTACTGTTTAATATATGATATATCTGCAACAATTGTTTTGTTATTTCTTTAACCATTGATGTGGTCACAAAATCTTGGCGACGAAGGATTCGAAGAAAAGGACTTCACGTTAAATCATAAAAAAATTTTTGCCAGTGTCTACAACAGTGGTGAAGAAAGGAATTCTAATCAAACTCTGACAAAATGGTATCCAGTGTTAATCACAACACTGATAGTGAAAAAAAGAAACTCTTCAAAACAAGAGGATTTCTACAAGTTCAATTCAGCGGCTGGAAAGAAGGTTGGTGAACCTTGTTATTTTTTTCCATTACAACAAATCAGTAAAAGAACTGTACAAGTCAAACAGACTTATTGTTTTTCGCTAATAGGATAAAGTAAAAATTTACCCTCTCTCCCACTTTTAAATTTTTCAGTTAAAGAATCGTACAAGTCAAACAGACTTACTGCTGGTTAAGGGGGTAAAGAGAACAAAAATTCCCCCCTCTCATTTCTTAATTTTACGTACCACCGCAGTAAAATGGATGAATTTAAAAGTGCAATGCTAGAGTTGATGAAACGCCAACGGCAACACCAACTACTGCTGGAACAGAAATATCATGAAAGACAAGAGAAATTCCAACGAGAACAAGCAGAATACCAGAATAAATTTGTGGAATTGCACCTAGAAATTCAGGTTAGACAACAGAAAATGGAAGAAATGCTCCTTGAAACACAGAATGAGTAAAGGCACTTGTACAATATATCCATCAAAAGCCAAAATGAGGACAGCGAAAACGCGTTCTCTCAAAATGATATATGGATTGCTATTGAAAACTTCACGCCTGCACCTGAAGAAATTACATTCGCTTCGCACTTTAAACGTTACGAGGACTTATACAATACGGATTGTGCAAGTTGGGCTGACCATAAAAAAGGTTTGCCTACTCCTCAGGAAATTAGGCACAGCAGAATATACTAAGTTTGTTAACTATATTTTGCCCAAGAAAACCAGCGACTTAAAATTTAAAGAAGAGGTTCAATCATTAACAGAGCTCTTCAGTCCAAAGACATCACTGTTCCACAAGAGTTGGAAATGCATGAATCTCACCCGCATAGAAGACGAAGATTATACTACTTTCGCGAGTGTAGTCAATAAACACTGTGATGACATCAAATTGGCAGAATTAAGCACCAATAATTTTAAATGCCTGATTTTCGTCCAGGGTTTGATTTCAGCGAAAGACACCAAAATACGTCGTAGGGCACTCAACAAGCTTGAAAACGAGCCCGACGTTACTTCACAGCAAGATGCCGAAGATTACAAACGTTTCGTAAGTGCCAGAAATGATTCGAAAAACATCGAACAGAGTGGTATGGCTCACATTAAAAAAATACGCCAAAGAAAAATTTTTAAAAAGTGTAAACAAAAAATAATAAAGTTACTTTGCCGTCAAGACTATGCTTCAGGTTTGATCAATTACATTGGTATAGAGATTGTCCTTTGAAAGATAAAAAATGTTTTAATTGCGATAAATTGGGACGCGAAAGTTCCTACTGCAGGATTAAAAACAGGACAAAAAATGTTTTGTAAAAATTATCAAGTCTGATGAACCAGAAAGTTGTAACATCAGGAAATATATTGAAGTGCAAATATTTAACAAAAATATAAGGCTATAGCTTGATTCAGGTTCAGACTTATCCATAATTAATTATCAAACATGGAAAAAACTGGGTAAGCCGACTTTGTTAAGAATGAATCGAATGGCTAAAAATGTAACTGGCAGCCATATTAAGTTTATGGGCAAACTTATAATGAACATGTCATTCAAAGTTAAAACTTTAAAACTAAAGGCGTATGAAGAATCCGGGTAATTTGTTTGGGTCTGATTGGTTAGAACAGTTTCAACTTTGGAATATGCCTGTTAACTCATTATGTCAAAAAGTCGAAAATTTGACTGACGAAGTAGAAAAGTTGAAAGGTGAACTAAAAAAAAAAAAAAAATTCCCGATGTTTTCATTGGAGGACGAGGAAAATGCACAAAAATGTCTGCTAAGTTTGAGTTAAAGCCAGACGTAAACCCAGTTTTTAAGAGAAAATCCATTTGCCTCGTTAAATCAAATTGACGAGGAGTTGAATCGACTTGAGGAAATGAGAGTTCTGGCAAAGGTTGAATATAGTGAATGGGCATCTCCCACAGTTTATATTAAAAAAAGAGCAAAGAAATTCGTGTATGTGCTGACTTCTCTACGGGGCTGAATCGCGCCCTAAAGGATCACCATTATCCCCTTCCAAGTCCAGAGGAGATATTCGCTAAGCTCACTGGAGGAAAATATTTTTCTAAGATTGACTTAAATGACGCATATCTAGAAATATCTGTGGACAAAGAATGCTCAAAGCTCCTTTGCATAAACACCCACAAGGGTTTATACAAATTTTTAAAACTTCTGTTCGGGGTTAAGGTCACCTCTTCCATTTTTCAACAGATCATGGACACAATGTTAAATGGTCTGGATTTTGCGGTGGCATATCTCGATGACGTCCTAATGAAAAGCGAGATCATCAAGGAACACAGATCGCATGTCTGGCAGGTGTTCATGAGAATCCAGGATTACGGATTCAAATTAAAAGACGGGAAGTGTGAGTTTTTCTTGGAGAGGATTAAGTACTTGGGGCAAATAATTGACAAAGACGGAAGACATTCTGACCCATATAGGGCAATGGCAATAAAGAATATGCCAGCACCAGAAAATGTGTCAGCTCTTCAAAGTTTTTTAGGTCTTGTCAATTATTACAACGTTTTTGTCTGAGGAATGCACAGTTTGAGAGCCCCACTTAATGAATTACTGAGAAAAGATAAAGAGTGGGAATGTACAACCAAATGCCAGGAAGCATTTGAGAAAATAAAGGCGGCCCTTACATCAGATCTGTTCCTGACTCATTACAATCCAAACCTTGATATCATTGTAGCCTAGCTCCTACAGCATCGGGGCGTGCATTTTACACAAGTTAAAGAATGGATCGGTAAAGACAATTGCTCATTCATCTAGGACACTATTACCAGCTGAAAGGTGTTACTTACAAATAGAAAAGGAAGGCTTAGGAATCATTTCTGCAGTGACTAAATTTCCGCGATTTATTAATGGAAGATACTTATTGTTGCAGACAGACCATCGTCCACTCCTTACTGTCTCTGGATCAAAAAAGGGTCTGCCAACACATAATAGGCTGAAAAGATGGGGAACCATTCTCCTCAATTATAAATACAAAATGGAGTTTCTCCCATTCACTAAAATCTGCCATGCAGACGGGTTGTCTTGATTGATACCTAAGTATGCTGAACTCCCGGAAGACACAGTCATTGCTGCCATAAGAACAGAGGTCAAAATAAAAAGTACCTTGTGCAATACTGTCAGGGAGCTTCCTATAACAATAGACAAGATAATAGACAAAGCGTCCGATGATGAGTTCTTAAAGGAAATAAAGGACAAACTAAATAGTAAAGACCAAAATATCTCAAAAGTTTACTCACTCTGTAACGACATACTAATGTACAGAGATAGTGTAGTAATCCCATCTACACTACAAAAAAAGAACATTAAAGGAATTCCATGTTGGCCATCCGGGAACTTCAAGAATGGAGAGTCTGATGAGGAGTTACATCTACTGAACCAACATGGACAAGGATATAGTAAACACTGTAAGATCGTGTAAAGGGTGTGATTTGGCTGCTAAAGCACCCCCAATAAAATTCAATCCCTGGCCTTAAACCGACCATCTATGGTCGCGGATACACATTGATTTTGATGGACCACTTGATGGTTTTTATACCTTCTAGTAGTTGACAGTTATTCCAAGTGGCCAGAAATATTGAAATGTAAGAAGCTGACTGCAGAGGTGACAGTAAATTTTTTGCACAAGCTATTTTCCTGTTTCGGAGTTGTTGACTGTATTGTAATAGACCATGCCACACAGTTCACATATTACCATGGCACCATATCACCCAAGACGTAATGGACAGGCAGAGCATTTTGTGGACACTTTCAAGAGAGCACCGAGGAAGGTGAGAGGTACTCCCACTGATATGGATGTACAGCAGTTTTTGCAGGTCTATCGTGTAATCCCTAATAGCAGTGCTCCATCTGCCAAGACGCCAGCGGAGGTCATGCTTGCCAGGAGAATAAAATCGGCATTTGACAAATTCCTTCTAAGTGAAACGAAAGCGGGAAATAGGAATAAAGTGCTTAAAAAGCATTTTAAGATTGGTGAAAAGGTTTTTTTTCATGTATTTGGGAATAATGAAGCTCACTGAGAGATAGGAACAACAGACAGAAAATTGGTAACATGATTCACATAGTTCAAGGACTGAACTTTATGCACAAACGTCATGTAAAACAAATTAGAAAATGGTATGAAAGTGTAGTCAACAGGAATCCCATAGAAGATGACACTGTGGACGTCGTCTTTGACGCATTTGACGTTCCAATACTGCAGTCAGTGCCAGAGCTTAGAAGGCCCAAAAGAAAAAGGAAATTTACAGAACCTTTAGAAATTAACCCAAGAAGAAAAAGATATTGAACATCTTTCATTTCATACCATGTCTACAGAAAAAGGAAAAGAATCAGTAAAAAAAAAAAACCATCTCCTCACTTATGAACTTTGAATTACCAGAAAAGCACAATATGCATTGGACTATTGGAAATTATTAACATTGTAATTTACCATTAAACTCCTCTAATTTTTCATTTTTTAGGAATAATGAATAGGGACCTTACTAAAAAGAGACTGTTGTTAACACGTACAATGTTTGTTATAAAACTAAAAAAAAAATTTGAATGTAATTCCTGTATATAGCTTTTTCAAAGTGGTTGTTTCTGATTTTTTTGGGAAAAAGGGTTTGTTTGGTTGAATAAAAAGTATTGTGTGGTAATTATAAATATAGACTCCATATATAGTTAGGCTGAAAAGAGGTATGTTGGGGTGCCCTCTCTCTAAACAGTCTATGTTGGACCCTTCCACCTACTATAAGATTAGTATGAGAGAAGACCTTGGAAGAACAGTTGAATAGATTGGACGCTGGGTCAACCATCACACACTCACTAGTCGTGTAATACTCTTCTGTTGTACTTACTGTTTAATATATGATATATCTGCAACACTTGTTTTGTTATTTCTTTAACCATTTATTTGGTCACAAAATCTTGGCGATGAAGGATTCGAAGAAACGGACTTCATGTTAAATCATAAAAAAATTTACTTGGAAACAATATTTTCGAAGTTCACTAATTATGGATTCTTTTGAGAACCACTGATAATAATGAATACTGAACAATTGGCAGCGTTGGTATGTTTTCAGATTGTAACATATAAATTAAGATATTTTAATCATTTCACCCTAGGCAAGGTGATAATGTGACTAAGAAACAAGGGGTTACTGAGACTGAAAGAGAACGAGAAGATTTTATCAAGTACAAAGGACAATAAAAGAATGGGATTAAAGCAAAACGAAGATCGTGATTAATGTTGCATTTA
>CAHIKZ030000675.1:690000-700000 GCA_903632075.3 Acanthosepion pharaonis | reverse complement strand
TGGAAGTGTGTCCTCATCTCACTTCAATAGGTATCTCTCTTATTTGGATATGCATTTCCATCTTATTTCGATATGTATTTTTCTTATTTAGATATGCATCCTCAGCTTGTTTGAATATTCATGCTTGTTTTATAAAACAGGCACATGGAAAGAAGATGAAGATAGGTTCCAAGATAAGCTGAGGACGCACATCAAAACAAAGCAAGAACATATTCTAGATGAAGTGATGATAAACATCTAAATGAGTTTCAAAACACATCCAAATATAATGAGGCTGGATATACAGTGATGATGCTGATGAGATGAGGATGTACATCTGAGAAAGAGGAATTGATAAAGCAGAAGGTGAAGAAAAAATAAAAAGAGAGAAAAAGGAATTGAAAATGAGAAATGTAAAGAATATTTCTAAGCTCTCAAAGATTTGACAGTTTTCAAGGAATTGTCTTTTTCTGTGATTTGGCATTCATACATTTACCAACTTTGATATTTTCTATTCCACCCTTTCTTCAGTTTTTTTTTTCCAAATCTGATTAATATTTCAGAATTATAAAATCACTCCCATCATCCCATAACTGGTCTTGTATGTTCCTTGTCTTTTCAGGACATGGACACTTCACAACTTCCTTTCTTTTTGAGCTCTAAGCAATGTTTTTCTTATTCCTTCCATTCTGTGTTCTGACATCAGCTTTTTAGGTTGGTTATTGCCTGTTTCCCTCTGTCCTCCTTGCTTTCACTATGTCTTTTGAGTGTTAAATTCTCCACTCTTTCTTTCCTCATTATACATCCTAGAAATTTTTATTTTTTATCCTAAGTATGACTGTCCTTCTTGTTTTCATTTTCCCTAAAACTTCCTCATTATTCATTTGCTGTCTATGGTATTTTCAGCATCCTCCTGTAGAACCACATCTGTGTTGCAACAAGTATTCTCTTGATCTGTGAGGAATGAATTTCAGCATCCTGTGAACTAGCACATTAATAATCTGGATACTTTCAATAATAAATAATAATAATAATATATTATTATATTTAATATAATGATATATTAATTCATTATTTTTTAATATAGCAATGTGTTAAAAATAATAATAATATTTTTAATAAGGATAACAAGAATCTATGATATTACTTAAGGCAAAGAGGGTCAATTCTTTGAACCCATTACCTTTCCATCTTGGGCTATGATGATAAACTACATCTGCGTCCTGGGTAAGATGATAAACTACATCTGACAGCAAGGCCTCTGATCAGGAGATTTTGAGGAGGAGCATGGAAACACCTCTTAATTGCTGGTGTTCCCAGGTCCACTCTGTTAGGGTCCCAGCTTTGGACAAATAGTTAACCATAAACTGGTGTCAAAACACTATGAAAAGCATAAAAATAGGTTTTAATACCAGCAATACATTTTTGTAAAAAAATATTACCAGCAATACATTTTTGGAAAAAAAAAGTATTACCAGCAATACATTTTAGAAGAAAAAAATACCACCAGTAATAACAAATTTTTTTTGGCATTAAATGACCCATTGAGGTTGATATGCTGTAAAACAAACCAAACTAACCCATTACCTTTTCCTTTTTCACATTTGTTACTAATGGCAGTATGATATAATAGAATATGTGTATGACTGTGTTCCCCCTCACTGGAATATGACTGACTGGTGTCTGTCATAAATACCAATGGACGTGTAAGTATGACAATGTCAAGAGCCTTAGTCTGAGAGCTAAGTCTATAACGACACCCATCGGACTACATCATTGATCTACACTTCTTACCTGTGACTACAACACATACCAGTTGATTACTGCTACCATATTCTACTTGGTTATAGTAGCCAAAACCACTTAGCTACGTCATTCAAATATATCCCTTTCCGGGACATATCACAGTGTTTGGTGGTCAAGCCCAAGGTCAAAGCCAGGACTTCTGAATGCTTCAGAGTAGCAAATACTTCTCTTTTTGAATGTTTATGCAAAACAATCTTCTTTCTCCTGTTTTACATCTGATCAACCTTGTGCCCTTCTAAAGTTTGCTTAGTAAATCAGTATAACTTATACGCTGACGTGCATGAGCAACATATCCTCTGTCTTGTTACTTCATTCTTTTTCTCTTGACAAACTGGTTTGTCCATAATAACCTCTTATAATGAAAGCAAAGCACAACAGGATAATTCTGTGAAGATAAGACATTTTGTGTTTAGTCATTGTCATTATGTGCAAATAACCACCTGCACGGGTGGTATCTTCAACCTTGAAGGATGGCAATAAAAGAAGACAAAAGGCTGTAGCCTGTGTGGAGACTTTATCAAAAAGGAAACCCAGAATGAGGACTTCCGATTGGGAGCCTATGTCCTGAATGAGAGACAATGAAAATAATGGGAAAGACAAGAAAGTGGAAAAAAAAAAAAAAAGAAGAAAAGAAAGAAATTCAGGTGGAATAAAAAAGGATAAATAAAAAGATGATGTGCTTTATGTCAGAATTGAAATTGGAAAATGATAAAAGGAAAAAAGAAGTTGCAACGGGCAGGGAAGAAGGCGAAGGAAAAAGAAAATATGTCATAGATAAAGAGAAGAGTCAAAAAAAAGAGGGAATGATAAAATGGAAATAATAGAAAGGGAAGAGAAAGTATAGAGGAAGAGTGATGTAGAAAAGAAAGACAAAAGAAAGAAAGGATAGAAATGGGGAGAGAAAAATAGATACAAACAAAGAGAGAGATTTTTTTTCCTTAGTCATTACATCCCAAGCAAGGCAAAAATGCCATTAAGACACAAAAGGTTACTGAGTGTGAAGGAGAATGAAAAGACTTGAGAAAGAAGGACAATAAAAAAAACAGGATTCTTGATGACAGAAGATAACAATTTTTTTTCTCTTTTTTTAAGCATTTCACCCCTAGCAAGGCGGGAAGCCACTAGCACGCAAGGGGTTACAGAAGATTTGGAGCAAGATCAGATAGGAGTGATACAGGAAAGGATGAGGAGAAGGATAGTGGATAGATCAAGGCAACTGAGATGTCAATTGACATTACATTTGAATAGTTGGAGATTATAGCTCTCAGGGAAACTGGAATAGGAAGGAGTTCCACAGGTGAGAGGTTCGAGACATGAAGCTATCGGAGTAGAAGAGACTATATTTAGTCGTCCCCCACGAGGGCGTCATGTGGCACAAGGCCTTTTTTAACGTGGGCGTTTCTGAGCCATTAGGCTCGGCCAAAAATAGTTTTAATTTGAACCCGTATAAACGGGTTCAGGGCCGGTTTTACCTCCCTGAAGGAGACTCCGCCCTTCGGTGTAGCCTCCTTCGGGTTCCTCTCCATCCGTAGTAGAAGAGATGGCTACATTTAGTTGTTTTGACAGTGAAAAGGTGAGAGTGGAATGCCAGCCTAGTAGGGCGCTTGAACTCATGAAGTCTGGGAACCAGCGAATGCAGCTCCTCGGAGTAATTACCATGAAAGTATTTGTAAAAAAGACAGAGAGAAGCGACGACGTGTCTATGAGAGAGCGACTGTAGACGAGATGCCAGAACAGGGCCAATTTTATTGCATATCTGCCTCTGGAGCTTATCAAGAACCCCGAGGCAAACAGAAGGGGCTCCAGACCATATATGGCAGCAATATTCCATGCAAGTGTGAATGGCTGATTTGTAGATCTGAAGGATTGATTCTGGGGAGAAAAATTTCCTGGCGCGGCACAGGGAGCCAACTTTCCTTGCGGTGGACAGAGCAATTGATGTGGTATTTAAATTTTTGAAGATTGTAGGTGGCAAGGAAGCAAAAAACAAAAAGAAAACTATTAGAATAGAACATATGGTGGCATCTAGTTGATTCAACGGTAAAACTGTGAGTCTTTGTTGCAAATCTGGTAGTATGCTTAAATTCAAGCTGCTGAGGCACCAAGTAGAAAAGCTCATCAGAACAATTGCCATGAAAATATTTATAGAAAAGACAGAGGGAGTCCGTGGAAAAATTGCTGAAATGAGACAAGAAATTAGAGAAAGAAGAAGAGTGCCAGAACAAGAATCAAATTGATAGAGGGTGAGGAAGATAGAGAGAAAGAAAAGAAATAGAGGAAGAAGGTAAGAAACAGAAGAAGAAGAGAGAGAATCAGGAAAGAAAAGAAAATAGAAAGAGAGGAATAATACAACAAAGCAGGGAAGTGGAAGAGGGTGAGAGAGGGAGAGAATGAAAAAAAAAAAGAAAAGAATATCCCTGTTATATTTTTTCTGAAATTAATATCAACCAGACTCGATTGAACTACAAGAAGCTATTACAGGAATACAAGGCAAAATTATCTTGTTTACAATATGCAAATTTCACATTGGGACTTTCCTTGTTAAATATTGTGAAAAGATGGAGACACATAGATATTGTGGAAGTGTTGAGATAAATTAATAGATTTTGCAGTAATTTTTCTCATTCTTTACAAAATATCTGCTAAATTTCCATCATCCCTCTCTCTCTCTCTATGCTTTATCTTCTTTTTTGTTGACTTTCTTTGCCATTTTCACCCACTACCACACACATTGCACAGACTAACACATCTTTTTATATTCCCAAACACTTAAATGCATAGATATATATAAGAGTACCACATAGATAGATAGATAGATAGATAGATAGATAGATAGATGTACCACATAGATAGATAGAGAGATAAGGTACCAGATAGATAGATAGAAGTACGACATATAGTGGGCTATGGTAAGTTTTTAGCCACTCCTTGAGTTTGACTTGTGTAATAATGTCTCTTCTTTTTTTTTTCAGACAATACTGTGTTAGTATCAAGCTAATCTCATCTATAAACAATAGTTGGCTTATATTTTGCAATGTAAGTTTGCAGAAGTAAGGAAATTGGTGAATTTCAACAAGGGCAAATAATAGGATGACAACAGTGTCGCAAGTCAAATAGAGAAATTGTGAGGGTTTTTTCCAGGTTAATCATCAAACATTTAATAGTATAGTCAACAAATTTAATGAAGAGGACCATTGTCATGTGAAACAGCATTCAGGAAAAGCAGGTTTCATGTCTGAGCAAAAGAAAAGGGCACTGAAGAGGGAAGTCATCAGAAACCATCGTCAGAGCATCAAAGATGGTGCCAACAGCATGGGAATAATGCCGTATGCAGTGAGAAAGACTCTGAAAGAGCTAGGCTATCAAAGAAGAGTTACAAGAAAGAAGCCCTTGATTTCAGAGGTTAAGAGGAACAGGCATATGGACTGGATGAGAGAATTCGAGAACAAAGATTATTAATTTTGGCAGTCTGTAATTTGTTCAGATGAAAGTAAATTCTGCCAATATTTGAATTTGAGACAGGTTTATATTTGGAGAAATCAGAATAAGACCTGGAACATTGAATGTCTGCAGGTGACTGTGAAACATGGAGGGATGAGAGTTATGGTGTGAGGTGCTGTCTGGTTTGAAGATAAATCTGAGCTGATTCTTGTTGACAAGTTGTTGAATGGTCCAAAATTCTGTCAAATATTAGAGAAAGGACTACTCCCACTATTTGAAACCAATCAGATTGACAAGAATGTCTACCTTTTTCAAGAAGATGGAGCGCCATGTCATACGAGTAAAGTAGCAAAGGCCTGGAAGGAATCTCAAGGAATCATTCACTGCCATGGTAGCCCAAAGTCCTGACATGAATCCAATGGAGCACGTTTGGCAGTGCCTTGACTGAAAACTTCAAGAGTGAGCAACCAAAATCATGTCAGTGGCAACCCTTAAAGAAACATTGCTAAAGGAGTGGCAAAATATGGATCAGGCGATTATTGACAACTTGATCAAATCCATGAAAAATCAAATACAAGCACTGAAACTAGCAAATAGAGGACCTACTACATACTAGTTCCAAATACATTTTATTTATGTTGAGTTGGGATTACGTAATTAAATTTTGAAATTGAATGTAGTTTATTTCTCCTGGCTAAAAACTTTTCTTAGGCCAATGTAGATAGATAGATATGAGTACCACATAGATAGATTAGAGTACCATGGATATATATACATATATGAATAGAGAGGTAGGAATACGTAGGAGATAGATAGTAGCAATACTATCACGGCTAGGAGTAGCACAGAAATACATTGATAGATAATATTGAGATAGATGCCCATAATATATCCTTTTTAGTTATCATCCCCTGTGTAAACTGACAGACTACTAGTGACAAGTATAATGGCATCAGCATTTGTTGAGAGAGAAGCTCTTGAGCCTAGAAATAAACTAAATAGAGAAAAAAACAACCCATAATCTTTGCTGGATTCCTCAGACAATAAAACTCCTAAGTCAGCAAAGAGGTGGCTAGCCAATAAGCTGAAATGGTGTTGGCCAGAAGAACAACATAGGTCACCATTGTTATTCCAAGCATAAAGTGTTATCGTTTTCTGGGAAATGTAGAAGTGGTACGTGTTAAAGAACAATAATAAAAAAAAGAATATTACCAAGTTCATCATTTGGTTACATTGGTGTGTCAGTACTAATTCAGTGACTGTTTAGTTTTTTCTCTGCTTAACTTTAGGCTACAAAGACATACCCAAATATATCTCTATCTATAAAAGGCAGGATGTGTGTTTGTGTGTGTGTGTGTGTGTGTGTGTGTGTGTGTGTGTGTGTGTAACGAATGCACAGCCGCAATTTTCAACGGATTTGCACCAGAATTTACATGCACATGCTCCAAGTTAGCAAAAAGGCCAAGATCGACTTTGCCTTTCCCATCGATAGTGGAAATAATTTTTTCATGTTTCTACGGCAGTTTTCATGTAGTTTGCGGCCATTTTGTATTGGCCAGAGTGAGAACCAGTAGCTGGCTGCCACGAATAGGCAGGAAGATTCTATTGGCCAGTGTGAGAGTCAACAGCTGACTGACACGAATGTTAACTAGCATGCAAAAAAAATCGATAGCTGCATTCGTCACAAGTGGGAAAAATCTGCATGACACTTTACTCCAATTGGCTGATTCGCTTGCTTAAACTCAATGTTGATTCTGATTCCACAGAACTGAGTTGGGTGTGCAAAAGTATTTGTTAACATTCTTTTTTCTTTTGGTTTTTCCAGTTACGAGTCCTTTTTTAAAGCTGATTGTTTTGTGTTCATGTTGTTTAGTTCTTTTCTCGTAACAAATTTAATGTTTAGTATAGAACTTAGAAAAAATTCACAGTGTGAGATAGGCAAGAAGTAAGACATGTAGCAACATCAGCATGGCAAAGGGCACTCATTTAAAGGCAAGGAAGCGCAAAAATATTTTAAGTCAAGTGATAGCGATTGCTGTATGAGTTGTACGATTTTTGAATCAAGCACGGGCAGCGCTGCTAGTATATATATATATATATATATATATATATATATATATGTGTGTGTGTAAAATATTTGATTCTTTAGATAGATAAGTCTTCTATTTTAAATTCCATTAAAAGAGCTTTTAATACATATAAAACATAAAATTTCTGTTTTCTTTACCCATTTACAACAGTTTTACACTTAAAGGTATCAAAACTGTCAGTTTCAAATCTCAGAGTGATCTTTGGACCTAAATTAGGAATATTATGAGTG
Source organism: Acanthosepion pharaonis (assembly GCA_903632075.3). NCBI lineage: Eukaryota > Metazoa > Mollusca > Cephalopoda > Sepiida > Sepiidae > Acanthosepion > Acanthosepion pharaonis. The sequence goes on along the minus strand of CAHIKZ030000675.1, from coordinate 692,454 downwards.
ACATGATTTTGAAGATTTTAATGAGGTGTGCAGGTAACAGTCACCATGCTGATTTGATTCCTATGTCCACACTGCATCAATACATGCTCTATGCCTGATAATAACTGTCTTGACCAGTGAACAGACATATATATTTTGAACAATAAGAAAATAAAAAATTAAAATATTTAGACACACTGGGTTGTAGATTAATATTCTTTTGTTTTTTTATTATTATTCCATTTAGATTCCTCGACTAGTTTCGGCCAAAATGGCCATCATCGGGAGGATAAATATTTCTGCTTGCTGGTAGCAGTAAACTACAGAAATGAATGTCTTGATGGAGAAAATGAACTTTTGTCTGTAGTTTTCATTTTTTTTTATCTTTTTAACATGAATCTTTTAACATTCCTTGTGTTGGTCAAACAGTCTCTTTTAAGTTGTTATTTGAGATAAGAGCTGGATAGATACATGTTATTCTGAATTCTCTGGTCAGTTTGACAGTTTTATTGGACCTGGTGAGGGGATGTGTCTCTGTTTAGTGTTTGTGTGTGTGTGTGTATATATATATATATATATATATATATATATATATATATATATATATATATAATTTCTCTGAATTTCTACAATGAGGAGTTATCATTACTTAAACTATTTACATGCAGACTATTGTCAACATTTTTGTTGATGTTATCACAATGTTTCGGCTGTTATGCTCTCTGGGTTTCATCAGAAGTACAATGATCTGGCTCACATGCAGGGAATTCCAAACTGAACCCTTTATTTAATCTACAGGAGTAGACTGTTCTTGTTTCACTGCTCATGGCTAGGGGTATGTCATCTACTCCTTATTTTGAGTACTACTCAGTTATTGCTCACACTGTTTCTATGAAGTCCAAGTATACACAAAAGATTGCTCAAAATTCTATGTCACCAAATTCATGAACCAACACTTTAATGCAGGAGTCTTGTGAGACAATCCTCTGTGGAGAACTTAGAGCCTTAAACCTAACCTGTCTGCTGATGAGTGTTGCTGCATCTTTGTAATGCTTTACTGCATTCACTAGAGCTTTTCTCTTTTGTTACAGCTGCTGCTACTGTTGAAGACTTGTCATTTGTCTTTAATAGATATTTATCTACACACACACACACACACACACACACACACACACACACACACATTGTGTGGCATCAACTCATCACAAGAAACCTTGGATCTGCACCCAAAAAGTTATACCTCAGCAGCTGATAGTGTTGTATCATCCACTATGGCTATACAGGCCTACATGGAATTGATTGTCTTGGATACAAGTGAAGATGCTCTCCCCTGATGTTGTTGTTTTCTTTCCAAGCACACTTCTCCCTGGCAGCAAGCTTTTGTTTCACCTGTCCTCGCTCCAGCCCTCCATGTAATTTATATCTCCAGTCTTCCCACCTCTCGATATCCATGTCCATCACTGTCATGTCCCTTTTGCAGATTTCCATAAAGTGAAGATGATGTTGTTTTAATCTCCTCTTACCAGTGGTCAGTTCCCCATACAGAAGGATCTTTGGAATCCTCCCATCTGACATACGATGATATATACACACACATGGCCATCCTTCATCAGACCTTATAGTGTGGTGCTACAAAATCACAAAGAATTTTACCAAATAACAAACACCACATTACTTGAACACTTCTAACAGCAACAACGAAAAACACAAAAGAGAAAATAACGAAGCTGTTAACTTTTTAAATAATCCCAAAAAAAATCTTTTGAAGGACATCCCATCAATACTAGAAAGAGTGATAAGTTAGTAGACTTAAGAATTACACTTGCTTGTAAAATTATTTTTAGAAAAAGATTTCATTAATTCCAGTTATCAATATTCCCTCTATGCAAATATCTAATTTCACCATTACCATATATATATATATATATATAATTTTGGGGTATCAATCATTCTTTTATAGATTTTTGTTGAATATGAGGGACAAGGGATATATTATAATTTTTTATTCAATTTTTTGAGTCCTTACAAATTTTCTTTTTCTTTTTCAAGACTATATGGAGAAATTGTCCATCATGTTTATTGTCTCAATCAATTTCAATAAATAATTTTTCATTTTGAAGACATATTCAAATGGGATAATTCGGATGACAACAAGGTTTGTTGGTATTTTTTGTTTTGTTTCCAATGCTATATTGTGTGAGAATGGCAGTAATTTCATTTTTAATTTGTTTAATTTCCAAATACTGCCAATATAGGCAAGGTCTGTTTGTCTTATTAGAAGTGCTTCTAAAATCTTATATATATATAGGTATGTCTGTGTGTGTGTGTGCAGTTAGTATAATGGTTTGTAGCTTGGAAATTGGCAATCAGAGTTCAAATGCGAGTCAAGTCTGTTACATTGACTTTTGCATAAATACTCTTGAGAAAGGCATGAATCCATCTCTTCTCTCCAACAAATATGGCTTGACATGTAGA
>CAHIKZ030000675.1:572500-685000 GCA_903632075.3 Acanthosepion pharaonis | reverse complement strand
TGAATGCAGTGTTGCGGCGGGGGGGGAGTTTTACTGAAGAGCTGGACATGTTAGTGATGGTCATACTCGCTTTGTGAGTCGACAGCCACGATACACTATATATATATATATATATATATATATATAGTGAAAGAGAGAGAAAGAGATATTGCATACCATGAAATATAATCGTTTGAATTAAATCCCTCAGTTATATTCAGTCAAGCAATGTTTGCCATTTAATAATAATAATAATAATAATACTCATTTCAACGCAGCTTAAATGGCTTAAGATTAAGAACTGACTTCCTGACCAATTTCATATTCATAAGATAATTTTAAGATTCTTCTCACCCTCCCAGCTGCAGTCAGTCCCAAATCAAATCTGTATGTTGTGCAACTGGGAGTTTCTATGAAGAGAAATCAATACAAAATTTTCAATTTGTCACCCTGAAAAGCCAGACACCTGAGGCAATGTAGGTTCCTGAGCAAGGCCTCTGGCATTAAGAAAAATAAATAAGCAAAAAAAATATAGAAATTTCAGACTAAAAACAGACCCAACAAAAATGAGGCAACACAATTTCTATTTGCACATTTACATATACACATTTATATGCTCAAAGTATAATATAAATTAAATATAATTATAAGGTAGATATTTTTATCATATATATTATTATAGTTAAAATATATTTTAATACAGGTGTGTGTGTGTGTGTGTGTATATATATATATATATATATATATAAAATAAATAATACATTATTAGACTGATCACAGACACACAGACAAACAAATATGTATATGTAGTCTTTGGTACCACATAAATATTGTGAGACAGTTACATAACTATATAGGTATGTGCACGGAAATGTAGTAATATTGGAATTTTATTTTTATTTTTACACTTAAATATATATTACTGTAAGCATTATTTTTAGTGGTACCAGTATTTGTGAAAAGAGTATTTAATTTAAACAGTGTTTATTATGCATACTGTCCCATATATTCAAGAGAATTTAATAAAGATAATGTGAGTATATGTGTGAGCATATATATATATATACAAGCCCCTTCGCATGGCCCCAAAATTTATTATACATTTGTTATAAATATATAAAGATTTCAGCCAGTTAAATAAACCCACACAAGTATGCATAGCACATAATACATTTTTTATAAAAATAATTGTATTACATATGATTATATGACAAAAAGAAATATATATATATATATATATATAAACACCTATACATGTGTACACACACAAACTTTTGGACCAATCTAATACAAACAGATATATAATGGACTTTCTACTATGGTACCTAGACATTACAAATTTAAGCACAGTACTAGATTGGCAACAAGGTCTCATCAATTTGCAGTTGAATTGGGTACATGTAACCATAAGTTCTATGCTAACAGTTACTTTACTTGCATCTATCTCCTGGGGTGATGCTTTCCAATCAACTTTGATCTTCAAAGTCATTATCTAATGTCTCCCAGATTTTTTTTCTTATTCTTTCACAGTTCCTAACCCCTTTTATCTTAGTGATTTTACTGCTTTGTAGGAAATTTGAGGGAAATGATGAATAAATGAATGAACTAAGTAATTGTTGAATTAGTGAAGAAAAACCCTACCAATGATAAATCTGCCAAAGTAGAAAACATAAAAAAGAAAACCTAAACAAACCTATCGTGTTTAATGCTTCTTTGTTTCTGTCTGTCTCTCTCTCATATATATATATATATATATAGAGAGAGAGAGGGGGGAGTGAGAGGGATTGTGGTGAAAGAGAGTAAGACATAGAATGATTTATATAGAGTAAGACATGTAATGTTTTTTATATATATATGTCTTTATATGTCTTCTGTCTTACTCTTTATATATATATATATATATATATATAGAGAGAGAGGGGGGAGTGAGAGGGATTGTGGTGAAAGAGAGTAAGACATAGAATGATTTATATAGAGTAAGACATAGAATCTTTATATATTCTGTCTTATTTTTATATATATATATATATATAATGTTTTTTATAGAATATTTATATATAAGACATGTAATGTTTTTTATATATATATGTCTTTATATGTCTTCTGTCTTTTTTATATATATATATATATATATATATATATATATAAATATGTGTAAAGACAGGAATTATTTTTATTATCAATCTGACAGATTTTTATTACTTAAACATTATTTTTAGTGGATACCCATATTTGAGTAGATGCTCTGTTTGTTCATTAAACAGTATATTTATTTATTTTTGGTTACCAGCCAGAATATTTGAGAAACCTTATTAAAGAAAAATATGTTCTCTTCAGCATTATACGAACCTTTAGCAGAAACTGTCATTAGATCTGATGTGCTTTGTTCTCTCAGCTACAGGCTGCATTGATGACTAAGCAAAGTTGAAAAATGCCATTAAACACAGATTTTTTTCCTGAGTCTTGAAATAGACACATTTGCTCAGTTTCGTAACCTTACGTAAACAATGCATTTTGCAAATAAAGAAATGGATTTATTTATTTATCAATCTGATAGAATTTTTATGATTATTTCCTTTTTAGAAAATATCTTATTCTATAACATATAATAATGCAAAAGATCAGAGATTATAAGCATGTCATATGAAATCAATCTAAATATATATTTAATCTCTACATATATTCAATGATATATAACAGAAACATCAGACCAATTGATTAAATTATGAAAGATTAGTATAAGAATGAATAAATATATATCGATAAGAATATATATCATACAATATATTCAAAATTATACATTACATTAAATATCTTGTCTATATTCTGAGCTTCACTACTTCTAAATATGATGTAAAATAAGAACACAATTTTAAATATATTACTATTTTATACACCTTGTTTTTTCAGAGTCTGTCTATATTTCTGAGATGAGGTATTATGTACAGTATTTACATTAGTCGGACTATTGTCCTCATCTTTGTCGCCATATTTGTCACAACGTTTCGACCGTTGTATGCTCCAGCCTTCTTCAGGTGGTTGGAATTTTGAGCTGAACCCTTTATTTCGATCACTGGGGTAGACTGTTCTAGTTCCACGTGCTATGTTTGATGGATGTCAGTTATCAGTTATCTCCTGCTAATTTTCCCTCTGAAAGTTCTCCACTGCCTCAAGGACACATGGCACAGTGGATAAAGGCATTGGTTAGATCCAGTGACAGACCCAAAAGAAGGTGAGTTCAATTCCTGGTTAAGGCAGTGGAGAACTTTCAGAGGGAAAATTAGCAGGAGATAACTGATAACTGACATCCATCAAAAATAGCACGTGGAACTAGAACAGTCTACCCCAGTGATCGAAATAAAGGGTTCAGTTCAAAATTCCAACCACCTGAAGAAGGCCGGAGCGTACAACGGCCGAAACGTTGTGACAAATATGGCGACAAAGATGAGGACAATAGTCCGACTAATGTAAATACTGTACCTTGTTTTTTGTTTGTCATGTCCATAACATTTTACTTTATTAGTTACATCCTTTGCATTAGCTAGTGCAATGGAGATCACCCAGGTTGACCAGTTTTGAGTTTAAGATTTATACGTTGCTAACTGGCGAAAAGACAAAAGCCATGAAAAAAACGAGGAGCATAAGAATAATAAAGAGAAAATTTCATATGCCGTCATTTTTTTGCATCAACAAGTACAAAGTTAAAAAATGTTTTAATTTTGATTTTCTTCATGAAAATAGAAATGCCTTCATCATAAAAGTCACCATAAGTAGTGATACACAGCGGCTCTGATATGATTATTTCTATCAGGATTGGCTGCAAAATAAAATTTAATAATGTAATCATAGACTGTGCCCACCCGTTATGGAGTATATTGGCAAGAGAGAGGTTATATGGTACATTTGAAGTTATCATGTTGGTAATTGTCTTGTTTTCGGAGACACAAAAATAACAGCATAATGAAGTAGAATTCAGGTGTTGTTTTTCAGGAACAGTAATCAGCTCATAAAACTGACCGCTTCTTAATAGCCGAGTTTTTTTTTTTTTTTTTTTTTTTTTTTTTTTTTTAAACATAATGTCAAAATTAAACTAAACTTTTGCATTCAAATAATGGGAGAATTCAAGATTTTAAATCCAAATCCATATAGAGATAAAGTATTGTTTCCAACACTGGAGTTTGAACACAGATCATCATTAGTGAGCAAACATAGGTGATTCCATTTCTAATAAGTAGACCATGTGATCATAAAGGAAAGTTAGATATGTTAATTAGTGTGGCATCTAAGTGATCACAATTCTCTATACTATCCTTTATACTGATCACTCTTCAGATTACTATTTGGTGGTTACTATTCAAACAAGTATTACTAGTATGAGTATTATTCAATGGAGTTACTACAAGTATCTACAATTCCAAAGTCTCAACTACAACGAGCATTATGAACATGATAATGAGCATTTGTTGATATCACAAAAGTGACAATGAGTAAGCCTCTGACATCACCAAAGGTTTAAATTTATTCCACAAAAAATGATCCAAAATGAGTGACATCAGAGAAATTTGCAGGTCATTCTCTGATATTGCAGCCAATCAATCAAAACCAATCCTCAAAATAGAGTAATTACTGTACTCCTCCCCTATTTAGCTTTTGGCTACAATTCTTTAATGAATCCATCTTTAAGGTAGTTTCAAGTGTGAACAATAATCCTCATTACTGTTTTGGCACCTGAATGTTGACATTGCTAAAAAGAAAATGAACCATTTTTTCTGCACTATAGTTTTCACTTGTATATAACTGTTGGGGCGCACCCACCTTCTAACTAGTAATGGACTGGTCCCTCTTATATAAGTCAGCTCTGGAGAGAGTGAGGGAGCGTCAGAGAGAGAGAGTCAGCGTGAGCAGTCCAGATAAGCTTACCGGTACATACCGTTGGACTATAGACTTTGGATATTGTTTCGTACTAACCAACCTTTGTTCTATTAATCACTCTATTGTTAATTGCGTTTATGAATATACCAGTATTTTCCTCTACAACTGTGTTTGTCTTAATTCATACACCGACACGCGGGAAACTCACAACATCTCAACAATAACCCACACTCCTATAAATTCAATTGCAAACCCCTGATAAATGACACCATGCAAGAAACCATTAGTCAAAAAGCTGGTCTATTGGAAGACCTTGCATCAACTATGAAGATGTGAAGATTCAAAATGGTAATGACGTAAGAGCTGATGATCTTATTACTACCAACCTACATGGTACCACCTTGAGCAAAAGAATAAGAGGCAGACAGAGGTAAAAATGGGCTGACAATGTCACTGAGTAGACTCAGACATTGGCACACAACTGCGACATATTAAGGGAATTAGTCAGCTGTTCAGTTATGTGGCAATGTTTCAACCACACTCAGTCATGGATCAGATGGCAATGAATAAACCCCTTTAAGGATTTTATAGCATTGTTTGAGATATATGCATGCATATCATGGCAGAAAGAGTTGTACAGACAACTAAACTCATTTTCTGTTTTATATTCTACTGCCTTTAGATGTAGAAATCTCTAAGGGAAGAAAGTGATATCTTGTCTTATTACAGAACAGGAGTAGGTTACAATATCAACATGCTTGGAATTTATACAGGTGAAGAAAACTGTAGAAAGATTTACCTGATAACTTTGGTATAGCAAGCAGGTTTTTCCCATATACTTATTCAACTCATCCTTCCTCCCTTTATATTCCATTAGTAAGGCAGAAGTTCCACTCGGATAACTTCTTCACCAGTATGGTTACATTGTGGAACAGACTCCTAAAAGGATACTTTTCCAATCATGACAATCTTAAATTCAAAGTGGATTATTCCTTGGCAATCCCACCAGATTGAAAGAAGAACCTTTTGCCCATGAAGTTCCCTTCTCAGCTGTGGCTGGGGTCCTTCCCCTTTACCAAGCCACTGTCTATGATGCTTAACATTTCAATAAAAGATCCTTTTTTCATCGCCAGTCACAAGTCTATCCAAAAAAGGTGAAACAAGTTGTTGAGAATGGAGAGAAGAGCAGATGTCAACTCAGAATTTGAGGGTGTTTTCAGACAATTCATGAGGCACCCATTTTCCAAGTTTAGGAACTTTTCCAAGTTGTTGAAGATGACGATGAACAGTTGTATGGTTTGAACTGAGAACCACCGCCAATTCCTCAACTGATAAAGCAGGTTTTTCTTCAAGGGCTGCTTCAAGAAGCTTTTCATCAAACTCAACTGGACGTCCGGTTTGATCTTCATCTTCAAGGGTGAAATCTCCACTTCTGAATTTTGCAAACCATCTTCTGCAAGTTCTTTCATTCACACATTCCTCTCGATAAACTGAGTGAATGTTTCTAGCCACTTCGGCTGCTGAGTTTCCTTTCTTGAACTCATAAAGCATTATGTGCCTCAAATGATTCTTGGGTACTTCCATGTTAGCAGGGTTTTAATCAAACAAAATTTAATTTTATTGTTCTCTGAAATAAAATTTGATCAGTTTAAATTCATCTAAACATAAAAATAATGTTCAGCTCCATTAGACATTATAAAATATTCTTTAAATTTCATTCATTTTAAGAAAAAGTTAAAATTCAAACAGAACTTAGGGGATGACCTGATATAAATATTATATAAATAATATAATAGCAATTCACGTATCCAAGTGTTTTCAGATGCATTGCAATGCTCTTTTGAAATATGTATCTGTGCAGTGTCCCATTTTGTATGGCATCATTGGTGGCATCTTGTATCTAAGGATTAAAGATTTTCTTTGTGAATCATGTTATATTCCGTATTTAGATGCGTGGGCGATGTGAAAACAATGTGGGCGAAATACTGCATTTGGTTGCAAACAATGAAATTCAGAATCGAAAGAACAAGAAAGACTGTAGATATATTTTATAGTCTTTTTAGTGAGGAAAATAAGAACAAGTAAAAAGTTCGTATTTAAGAAGTTGAATGTCTATGGTAGTGGCAAGTAAAGTTCATGGAGTTAACTTGACTTATGGAAGGGGAAAGATACCCTTTGACAAAGTGTCGGACGAGAGTTCATTAGCAGCAGCAGTCACATGCTTTGTTCGTCGCTGGGCCAGTGTGTCAGGAGTGAGTGACGTGACCCTTCTGTCTCCGTCGTTGAATGGGACTCCTTTTGACTTTCCTGTGTTGAACTTATACATGCCTATCGGCTCTAAATGGCAATTTTTTGACTACGCGGGAGACGGTCCGATTGGTTGATTTAATTCTTTCATTTTTTTTTTTTTTGAGTCTATCCCAAACAGAAGTATCTGCGTTGAGCCTATGCGTAGACGTGCAGTTTTCATTTCGAGTCGGGGACTCGTGATGGTAACTTCCGTTTATCAAAGCAGGGCAAGATCTCATCTTGTAACAATCACTTCCTTTTTGATGATGGCATTGATGACTAAAGACATCAACATTCAGGACTAGAAGATTCCAGTTTCACTAAAACCTTCTCTCATCATCCATTCTCTGTTGCCTTCTGGCTTTGCAAGTATTGGTTGAAGGTTAAAAAGAATCAGAAGTAAGTGCTGAAGGCATAAATTTGTTTAATGTGGACCTCAACTTGCCAGGAAGTGACTCTCATATTTGATTTCATGACTTTTCTCTGCAGTGTATATGGAATGAGACATGCAGAATTCGGTTATGAAATGGCAATAAACTGACGCTGACTCTGTTATAATTTTTTTGAGTGCCAACTTCTGTGTCATGTCTGGTATGCATAGCCCTCTTCATTGGTTCAACCACTGAAATCTGTTGTAATCAACATCTGCTCATGCCACTGTTGGAGTCTTTGAGGTTGAATGTGTTTCTCACATTCAACCTTGCCACCAAGGGTGGAAATAGGAGTTTAGAACTCCTGATGGCATTTCTCTCAGTGACTGGACCACGCAAGCCTCTCTATGACAAAGTGTGACCATCAAAAGTAAGCATTGTATAGCATAGATGATATTTAATCAGCATTTCGATTTGGATGTGTAAGCCTGCCAAAATGATCTTGGTCTTTCAGATCAAAATTTAAACTCCTGAATCACCTACAAACACCACTCTCAGCTATGGTACCATCTCCATAAATGACTACTTATTTTTGCTGTTTGTACTGAGTTTTTTCCTTCTAGGAAATAAAAGAATATCAGATAACAAAAATGCATCTCATTTTCCTCCATTTTCACTTTTAACCAAAAATCATTTAAAATTCACACTAATCATAAAGAAAGACATTGAAATGTTAAATTACAGATTATGCATTTTTGTGATAAATGTCAGTGAAGTGTAAAATGAAATCACATGTTCAAATGTCACCTATTTGAAAATGCTTTTGTTCCTTGTTATTGGTTAGTAGTTATTTAATATGAATATTTTGACTGGTGCACCCAGTGAGGATCAAATGGTGTTACCTACTTCTTAATTAGTACCATATGACAAGGTTCCCATCAATTGTTTAAAAAAAAAAAAAAAAGGTAAGGTTTCAGCTAATTCTAAAGCAACATAAACATTGTCATTGTGTTCCTATGTTAAATATTGTTGGCGGTAACATTAATATTTTTGTTTGCTGCTCCTGGGGATACAAAGTGGAATATATTTTCATGTCATGTCAGCATTTTTAGAAAAAAATTGGTTGAGAATCGAAGGACACTCTTGTTTACATCACATGTCCATTGTTCTCTTACGATTACTGTACTCAAACTTTGATCATTTTTTTTTTTTTTTTAACAGTATCAGGTCATCTAGAGTATTTTGATGGCTGATTCTATGATTTATTTACTGTTTTCCTTAGTTGCCAAATTCCTCAGAAGAGAGATACTGTTTTCTTCTTTTTTTTCCCCTTCAAAATCTTTTTCGGAATAGATTGGTGCAAAGTTGCCATAATAACTCCCCCGAGTCAACTAGAAGCCAAAACAAAGAGAATCTGCATTGACATGAAGCAAAATGTCTCTGGAAAGAACATGACCCCAATTTTGGTGGCTTCTCACGAAAAATGCACATTCATATTCATGTTTAGAGATGTCGTTGAAAATCACAAAAAGAAAAAAAGACTAGAAGAACAAAAAAAAAAAAACAGTTAACATTTTCACTCAAAATATGTATTATGTTAATTTATTTGTCATCACTTAGTAAAAAAAAGTAATATTTTATTTGTAGTACTAAAATATATATTTTAATAAAGTAATTTATTTCAATATTACTATAATTACAGTAGATTAAATATATCTGTTATTGTCACTATTTCTTATTTATGTTATTTCATTTAAATACATCTTGATCAAGACTGTCACCAACTTTCTGTCTTTTCTGGTTCTAAATAAATTTTTTAACACCTTCTTCTTACATCAACACCAACTGAGTCAAATTCATCAAATTCCTACCTTCAAATATGCTGCGAGTGTTATATTCATGTTGTAGTATACATATGGATGATAATGGTTATGTCTCCATTCACATAAATACAGTAGTAAATACTGTATGTTGGTCTTCAGTTGAAGATTCATTGTGGAATTCACTTGACTCACTTCTAGCAATTGACCACTTCTACACGCTGCTGGCGAGTCTTATATGTGTTGCTAGATGCCATGTCCCTTCAGAATATAAGGGACTGTTATTCTCTACAGCTTTCTCTTCATTACCTGAGAATTCCCTTGGCTTCTTGGAAAAGAAAGTGCAGTAATTTCTTGTTGTTTTCTCCATGATTTTGAACTCAGTGTCTTTCTGGTTGCCACCTAAGTATATTGAGGGATAAGTCTATCTTTATATTTAAGTGAGGCATGAAAGGATTGATCCCTTTTTTTTTTTTTTTAAAGCTATTTGTGTGAAAGTGAATGCAACAGGCTAGCCTGAAATTTGATCTTAGCTCACCAGTTCCAGTTTCCACATTGAAACTGTTACATTCACAAAATATGCATACAGATAGGCCAAAAGTTTGGGTCAACTCCTTAGGTTTAATAATTAGTAAGTCTCATACCTTTATTGATTTAATAAACTCCTGCTAAGCTTAGATGATGAAACAATTTTTTGAATCATTTTACCATAAGCAAGGCAATAAAGCCACTAAGACACAAGTGGTGAATGAGAGTGAAAGAATCTGAAAAAATCATTAATTGGAGAGGAAAAAAAAATAAAACAAAATTTAAGGAGACAGAAGATGATTAATGTTGCATTTAATCTTGTGATGATTGTAGTTGACAAGAAAGCAAGAAACTAAAAGAGAGTTCCACTTGTGAGAAGAGCAAGAGAAGAAAATGTTCACATTGAATTTAGGGTTACATGTAGCAATTTCAACAGTGAAATTCTGAGACCTAACTACCAATCTAGTACTGTGATTAAATTTGTGAAGTTGAGATGCCAAAGAGGAAAGCTCATCAGAACAATTGATAAAAAAAGGCACAGGAAAGCTATGTTACAGCAGAGGAAAAGTAACTTAAGTCAAGATGCCACTTCAGGACCAATAACTTTGCAGATTCTTCTTTGAATTTTGTCAATCTCTAGAAATATTACATAAGCACCAGGCTAGATGTGGCAGCAATATTCCATGCATGGACAAATGGTAGACTTATAAAGATGTTAGATTCTTGTGAGAAAAAGCACAACACAGTGGACCAACTTTCTTGCATTTGATTGAATATGGTCAATCCACTTCATGTCAGCAGAAAACGTGAAATTGAGAAGGTGTAATTAGTTACATTACTGGAAGTTAACATTGGCCATGTTGATGGAAAGCAAAAATGGTTCTCTAAGATGATGTGAGCAATTTTGATTGGGACAAATTAAAATTAACAAGGAATTTTTATCCCAGTTAACAACAGATTGAAGGTCAGTGTCATCATTAGACAACAAAGTAGATTAAGTAAAATAAAGAAAAAAAAAAATTTAATTTTGTTGTTATTATTATTGTTGAATATATGATAAAATCTTTCAGGAAGAGAAAGTCCATCTGGTCTGAAATGAGCAAATAAATTCATTTTAAAGAAAGTATACAACCTTCAATTTTTTTATGCAATTTTTCAAAATCCACAGGGTGGCCTAACAGTTTGGCCTATAGTATATGCGTGTGGGTGGTATAATATAATAATAGTGGCTTTGAATAGAAATTGGGGAGCCAAGTTCAAATTTCACTTGATTTCATTAAATTTCCTTATGCACAAAATAGTCTTTGGAAAGGTATCAATCCATTTCTTTATTTCTTGCTAGCTACTTAGTATGACAGATTGTTCTATTTAGACTTGGTAACCATTATAGAAGGACAAATCAATTCAGAACCTGAGGAGGGTTGGTTGGAAATCTTTTCACACACGATTTACCCTGGTTTTCTGTATTCATATATCCCTTTGCAGTTCAAACAACTCCTTATAGACTTTGTAAATTCCAGATCCATCATCACACACTTGAGAACTGCTCTTTTCTCTGTCATCAACATGACTCTGCTAAAAGCTTTTCACTTTCACTTTCACTATCTTTTCCACAAAAGACAGGATGTGATTTTCTTTATTTATTTATTTTTTTTTGGAAAATATTTCTCCTATTTTCTCTTTCCAGAATTATCTAGAATCATCTTTATTCTTTCTAATTTATTTTATATTTTTCTTCAGAGAACTCTTCTTCACCACAAGGAATTGGCCATAGTTATATGAAAACATAAAAACAGGTGTAGGCAGTTAAAGAAAAACAAAATTGAATAGAAATAAAAATAACCTTTAATGGATTTGCAAAACAAGGTTGTTGACAAGATTGTCGAAAGGCCTTCTGAAAATGTCGCAATCAAAATAGAAAGTAAGAAAATATAAAAACTCAAATTTGATTTCATGACTTTTAAAAAACATAAATAAAAGAACATCTTATTTTCCATCTTAAATCAATGTATATTTGGCAAATTATGAAATCTCCAACAAATTATGTGTATAATATCTCGATTTTGTCAATAATACTTGCATTAATTTCTGGCCATGAACAATTCCCTCTTTCTTAATTTTCTGTGTATTTCTACATTGAAATCAGTTACAAAATATTTCTATAGTGAAATTAGCTGCAGCATTATCCTGTCTTCTTATATTTGCTGTGTATCTTCAGGACATTGGCAATCATGGCACTCCACAATTTTTTGTCCTTTGTAGCTCTTAATAAATTTAGTCTTTTTGTCTCCTAAACTCCATTCTGTCATCCATTTAATGAAGCTTGCTCAGTAGGTTATGTGTTGTTTTTCTCAGTCCCTCTTGCTTTCACTCTATCCTTTAAGTGTTTAATTTTCCAAGCCCTCTTATACTTTAGAAATTTCAACTCTTTCTTTCTGATGTTGAATATAAGTGTCCATTTACCATTTTCTCTAAAATTTCAACATTGCTCACATATTCAGTTGAGAATATTCCCAGCATACTTCTATAGAACCACACTTGTGTTGCTTCAAGTCTCTTCTTCATGTGTTAGGAGATTGTCCAGCATTCACTGCCATACTTTTCTCCAATGAAGTTGTTATCAATTTATATGATGCATATTATAATTCTATACTCTAAGCAAATAATTCCTTTATTTTATTGCATCACCAAAGTAAAATCATTAACAATAGATTCTCCTTCTGTGTGTCATGTCCCTTCAGGACGTGGGTGATCTTGACTCTCCATAAATTCCTGTCCTTTGTAGCTCCTAGTATGAATTACATTTAGTCTCTAAATATATAACAGGATCAGTGGACCATATATGGCAGCAATATTCAAAGCATGGATAAATGGTAGATTTACAAATATGTGAAACAGATTCTGAAAAGAAAAATTGTCTAACATGACACAATGTACAATCTTAACATTCTCTTGGGAGTCAGTTCCACAGAGCTGTGGTTTGTGGGAAGAAGCTGTTTGAGTGTAACTTACTCCTCACCAATGGAATACAGAGGGAATGTGTGTGGTTTGCTATGCAATCATTAGAGTAAATGCAAGTTTTGAGAGATCTCTTTAATAAACCCTTCTTGATAAATATGTAATCATTAGAGGGAATGAAAGTTTGTATTTTTTTTTTATAACTGTTATATATATATATATATATATATATATATATATATATATATATATATATATATATATATATATATATATATATAATAAATAAATGACCACATGGTTGAGTGGTTAGAATATAGGCTGGAATGTTCACTTTCTGATCATGAGGCCCAGGTTCAAATCTGACCATAGTCGATTTGTCAGGCTGGAGACTTCTTGATGTTATTGGTCTAGAGAGGGCAATCCCATCGTGCAGCACCTTTGAAAAGTGTCTGAAAACCATACCAGGGACTGACCCAAGCCTTATGAGTGAAATCGGGTAGACAGTACCGTTGGGACCATCAATAGCTGTGCTAGCACGAAGCCACTAGTCATTATGACTGAGTGTTTGTGGGTGCTGGCCTTGATCAGATTGTTAATCATTTCTTTCCCAGAAACTGTAACTAAGGTCGGCTCAGCATAGATGCAGTATAAACCATAGGTGGGGTCTGTGAGTGTTGAACAAACATAAATATGGCTGACCAAGTGTCTGCAACAGGGATTGACTAGCTGCCCTAGTATACAGGCATCCTCAAATATGAGTGGTCAGCTACACACACACACACACACACACACACACACACATATATATATATATATATATATATATATATATATATAAATAATTCTTATATGGAATATCATATGTTATATTTTGAGATTGTAGAAAACCCATCTGATTTCAGAGCTGATTCATGGTTGAGAGTCCATGAATCAAAAGAAACCTTTGTCCCCACTTTTGTGAGTTTATCCTGTTCTTGGTTTATAACAAGGTAGAAATATAAACCATTTTTGGTTTGGGAACAAATTTTTGATGCTTTGAACTTTTTGAACTCAACTGTCAGGCTGGTCACAAATGTTAGCAAAATAAAATGAATATGGGGTTAGGTAAAAAAATAAGTGGGCTGGGGCTGTGAAGAAAAGTAGTTCAGGGAATGTTACTCTAAATTTTTTTATTCTTGTGTTTCCAGAACATGTTTTCAAATCTGTCAGTTGTTGAGTTTTGCAATTCATTCAATTATTAAAACAAAACAAGAAAAGCAACTTTTGTTTGGAAAGATTAACTTACATTCACTGAAATTGTTTGCTTGCTTTTCTTTTCTTAAATCAGAAAAATATTAGTTGGTCATTCTCCAGAATTTCTTTTTTTCCCATTTTTACAGTATTTCTTTTTTTCCCATTTTTACAGTATTTCTTTCTTTCCGTTTTTTTTTTTTTTTTTTAGCTTTTCTTCCTTTTGTTTTCATATAAACTCTCTTTTCCTTTTCTATCATTTTTCTTTATTTCTTTTGCTTTCTATCTTACTTCCTTTTCTTTTTTTTTAACATTTTCCTTTTCTTTCCTTCTTTCTTTCTCAATTTAACAGATTGATTCATTCTCTCTTTTGTTAACTTTTCTTCCACTTTCCTTTTCTGGTTTTTAACTTTTTCCGTAGCTCCCTTCTATTGAGCTTTTTCTAACTTTTCTCTCTTTTTCTCTTTGATAATTACTTTCTTTATTTGACTTCTCTCCAAAATATCATTCTTTGTTTCTTTCATTACTGCAAATTATTCTTTCTTTTGCCACCTTTTCGTTCTTTAAAGTTTTATTTATCAGCTCTTTGTCGTTTCTTCACTTCACAATCTTTCTTTGACTTTTCTATAGATTTACTGCCTTTAGTTTGTCTACAGACTTTCTTTTTTCTTTCTTTTCTGCAAACTTTCATTTTTTTTTTTTCATTTTTTTCTTCTTTTCTACACATTGATTTTTTTTTCATTTGGCTTTTTTTTTTCATTCTTTCTTTTTTTTTTCATTCTTTCTTTTTTTTTTTCATTCTTTATTTTTTTTTTTTCATTTTTTCTTTTTTTTTCATTTTTTCTTTTTTTTTCATTTTTTCTTTTTTTTTCATTCTTTCTTTTTAATTTTTCTCCAATTTTTCTTTCTTTCTCTTCTTCTTTAGCTTCTCTTTTCTTTTGGTTGTTATTTCTATCTTTCTTTCACACAGCCTTTTTACCTTTCTTTTGTTTTTAGTTTTCCGCCAGTTTTCTTTCTCTACAGTAGAAAATCATAGAGCCAATGTTGAATTCCAGTTAGGTACAGTACCCTCACTTATGTGCAAATACCCTTGCAAAAAGTATGAATTCATCTCCTCCCCCAGCTATAGGTTACATTGTCAGACTTGTATCTGGAAAAATATTATATAGCAATAAAGTGTCGCTGTTGACACTTGAGTTTGAACTAAGATCGCCAGCAAGCAAACAAAGGCAATCCCATTATTGAATTAAGTTGAACACATGACCATAGAGGAAATGCATGTATGGGAGGCAGCATGTGTCTAATTAATCATTTATTTCTACTCTATCCTCTATTTCTATATGGACCGCTATACTCTACTCAATCCTCCATTTCTATATGGACCGCTATTCTCTACTCTATCCTCCATTTCTATATGGACCGCTATTCCTCCATTTCTATATGGACTATTCTATCCTCCATTTCTATATGGACCGCTATTCTCTACTCTATCCTCCATTTCTATATGGACCGCTATTCTCTACTCTATCCTCCATTTCTATATGGACCGCTATTCTCTATTCTATCCTCTATTTCTATATGGACCACTATTCTCTACTCTATTCACTATATTATTTGTTACTTGTCGAGCGAGTATTATCAAACAAGTGCTATAAATGTTAGTGATATTCGAAGGCGTCTGACACCAGAATTGTTCAACAGCGTACTATAGTTGTGTCTGCGATTACAAAGTCTCTACTACAATGAGCATTTATGAAAGTGACAACCAGTATTCATTAACATCACATAAAAAATCATTGTTATTCCCAAAAATTTGTAATGCTTTATTCAATCATAAGAAAAGAATTATTCTTACAATCAAAAATCACATGTTTTGGCTTTAAATAACCCACAAAAGAATGTCAAATCACTCGCTCAATCAATATTCTACACAGGGATTTGTTTTTTCTTTGAGATTTTGCAAGCATTTTCTTTTTTTCCTTAACATTCCTTCAGTTTTTCTTCCTTTAACTTTTCTTCATATTGACACTTTCTTTTTTCTTTGCTTTTCTCCAGCTTTTCCTTCTTTATGAACTTTTCTTTCTCTCTTTCTTCCTCCTTCTTTCTCTTTCCTCTTCCTTCTTTCTCTTTCCTCTTCCTTCTTCCTCTTTCTTCCACCTCCTTTCTCTTTTTTCCTTTTTTCTCTTTTTTCCTTTTTTCTCTTTTTTCCTCCTCTTTCTCTTTCTTCCTCCTCTTTCTCTTTCTTCCTCCTCTTTCTCTTTCTTCCTCCTCTTTCTTTTTTCCTTTGTAACTTTCTCATCTTGTTTGTGTTGCACTAAACTCTTTTGTGCACCTCAAATTCTGACCTCGAAATGAGGAGGCAATGAAAACCTTTATCCAATTAAAAGATGAACTCGTTGCAAGCTTTGAACCCATCTGCCTCATTTGATTTAAGTTTTGTAACTGATTTACATACTTTACATGATTTACATTTATAATATATAAATTCACTTCTGTGTGCTTTTCTATTGGTTACTGTTTTCAGATTCCCAAAGGTATGAGTGTTCAGTTAATAGGATTTGAAACCCTATCATCTATTACATTTTCCTACAGCATGTCAATTAAACCATCTTTGACTCTTTGTACTTGTAACTCACATCAAGGTCTCTTTTTCACATTTTTGACATATCTCTGCTTATTTAATTTTATCTTTTTTCTCTTTACTTTGTTTTAATCCTTCTTTTCTCTCTCTCTCTCTCCTCTCTCTTAAAGTAATTCTTTCTTTTTTGTTTTGCTTCTCTCTTTTTCATATTTCCTCTTCTCCACTTCACCCTTTTGCTTTTACCTTCTCTTTTTTCATGTATTCTCTTCTTTTCTCTCTCTTCTTCCTTATTTCTCCCTCTTTTTCATATATTCTCTGCTTTCTTGTTTCTTTTTGTTCTTTTCTGTTGTTCTTTTATTTCTCCCATTTTTCTTTATGCCTTTTTCTCCTTCACTGTCCTTTTTTCTCTTTTATTTCTTTCTCTTTCTTATATTCTTTTCTTCCTCTGTTTTTATTATCCTTCTCTTGTCTCTCTCTCTCTCATTTTTCTCTCCTTGTCTTTTTCATATATTCTGTTTCTCATTCTTTTTCACCATCATTCTCTTTTTACTTTCTTCTCTTCTGCCACCCTTCTCCCTTGTTTTCTTCTTTGCTCTTCTTTTTCTTTCTCCTCTCAGATGGTACACTTCTTCTTGTTTTTTTTACCTTGTCATCATTTACTAATTCTCCTTATCTGCTCCTCCTCTTCCTTTCCCCCCTTGCATTTTTATTCTTCTCATCTGTTACTCTTTTGTCTCCTTGTTTCTCTCCTCCCACACCTCAGCTGCTACTCTTCTTTGCATTTCTTCTTCTTGTCTTTTTCCTTGCTCTTCTATTTCCTTCTCTTATCTACTACTTCTGTCACCTTGTCTTCATCCTTCTCACTTTACCTGCTACTCTTCTTTCTTAGTTTCTTCTTCTTAACTACTCCTCTTCTTTCTTCTTGTCTTATTATTATTATTCTCATCTTTTACACTTTATTTTCTTCTTCTCATATGCAAAATTTCTTTCTTTCTTCACTTACTCCTTGCTCTCCTTATGTTCATCCTTGCTCTTCTTCCTTCTTTCTGCTGGTCAAGAGTCTTTTTCCTTGCTCCTCTTCTTCTCCATCTCACCTACCCTTCTTTCTTATTGTCTTTTTAACTTTTTCTCTTTTCCTCTCTTTATACCTTCCTCTCTAACAACATTAAGAAATTATTTTTCTCCTTCTCATTAATTCATCTATTCTTTCTACCTTGTTTCTCAAGAGAGCAGTGACAAATTCTTAGAAATTAAGAAAGTACACCAATTTACACAGTTTAATAAATTTCACTTTCTTCCAAGAATTTCTGGCAATTTTCAAAACAACTTCTTCAAGGACCCTTTCATTCTCCCATAGCCACTTGAAAAAACCTGGTTTGCATTTTGAACACAAAACAATGGTCCATTTTCCAGCAAATCAAATAAACATGATGGGATTTCTAAAGGGAATTTCCAATAATAGTTTACTACATAGTCAAATAATTGCATCGTCAATGATTAATGGAAATAATTAATTGATCAACAATGACCATTGATTAAAACATTGATTTGGTGATAATTAAAAGATAGAGATTACACAGTGTTGATAACTGTTGTGGTCCAGGTCCTTATACCACGTTGATAGTCCAAGGTAGAACCAATAAAGAGGAACTTGAACACGGATATGGAATAACAGAGATCTATTACAAAGAGGAATATATACAGAGAAATAGAAAATGTTAGTACGAACAATCAGGTTTAGTAGGGAGAACAATGTAGTCTCGACCAGTATCATTATTCCAATGTCTTGCAGTAATTGTCTGAATGCGACTCTGTTTCGGACTGCCTCTGACTCGACTGACTGACTCGCTCGCTCTGACTGACTGACAGACTCCTGACGGACTTCACTCCAGACTTCAGACTGAACTCCCTGCTTCCTCTTGAGGCACAGTATTTATTACGTATGGAATAGTCCATTATGTTATTATGGGTAAGGTCACATAACAATAACAGACACAGAAGGGATACATAAGAAAAATACTGAAGGAAATTGTAACAGATGAAAAAGTTTTGGTCCACCACTGCTGTGTCTTGGTATTGATGCAACAGTGGTGAACCAAAACTTGGAGAGTTGAGTTAAAGGGAAATAACTGGAAGAGGCATGGCATGTGGAACTAGAACAATCTACCCCGGTGGATGAAATAAATTGTTCGGTTTGAAATTTCAATCACCCGAAGAAGGCCGGAAAGTACAATGGACAAAATGTTGGGAATATGGCAATGAAGATGAGGATAACAGTCCAAGTAATGTAAATACACAGTTATATTCATGTTTTTCAGTGCAGTCTAGCTCACTTGAATGACTGCACATAGCATTACTGATACAAATTCCAGCACTGTAAAAATAATGCCAAGATGTAATCAACAATGTCTTGTTTACCATCCTGAAAAACACCCAGTTCTTGATAATGAATGAGAGGGGAAAAAATACTTGAACAAAGAACATGAACTTCAGACAGTTTATCCATATCACATCCAAAAACTGGAAAAGAAATGCAATAAAAAAACTAAACAGACTAGCTTACTCAATTGAATTTAAAAGAACTTTTTAAGATGAATTCTTGCTGCTTAGATGTATGTTATATAGATATATTCAGACTATGCAAATATACCTTATATCTCCAAACAAGTTTGATTAAAGAGAAATGAAAAGTTCTGTCTGTTTAATTTTTTTATATCTTACCAATTTTCAGATAAAGTGCTGGGTATTGTGCTTGAAGTTGTAGATAAAATGTCAAAAATCTCTAGAAGCTACTATCATACAAAATAAACAGCCCACTTATTTGGATGAATACTTGCTGCCTAAATAAGCCTTATTCATACACACACATTTCCCATGATTTCCCTCAAAATAGTTGTATCTATAAAAATAACATATAAACAAAAAATATATTAAAATAATTGTTGGACTTAGTTCATTTCATAATATATGATGCCATTTGTTTATGTTACGATACACTTTGAGCAGATATGATCATTCAAGGGAAATCATGGGAAATTTGTTGTTTAAAAATAGTAATTTAACCTTGATCACCAGACGCTTACTTTGTAGCTAAATGGTATAGCATTATTCATAATTTCAGTCCTGATGTACAATGTTTCATTTGCAAATTGGGAAAATATAATAAAAAATTAAACAGACAAATGCACATTGATTTTCAAAAAAAAAAAAAGAAGCCTGTTTACATACACACACACATGTGATGGTGCAATAATTTAAGAAGTTAACATCTGCAGTGAAGATGCAATATTTTTAAAAAGATAAAACTGACTTATCCCAGAAAAATAAAATAAATGCATAAATCCAACTTTCTCCCTCCAGCAGCTATGGGTTAAATAGCAGGGTAGACTGGACTCAGTAACCTTGGGTGGTAATCAGTCCATAAGAAGGACCACTCTGAAGTCAGCCCTGTGGAGAAGGTAGTGGCAAACAACACCACTTTCCTGTAAACGTCATAGCAATTTACAGTTAATACAAAAAAAGTATCTGTCATAAGTGATGACCACTTAGAAAAGGACTTTTTTAAGAAATGTTCTTTTCTATCTTCTGTTTGTCCATTTATTGTCTCTCTTAACTTTATTGTTTCTATGTCACCCCACTCTTGGATAAGGATTGCTTTGAATTAAAAAACTTTCTCATGAAGTTCTAGCAGTTCACAAATAATTATGAAAAGGAATCTGTGGAAAATCATAATTGCTTACATTCTGCAGGGATATGGCAATAAGAATAAAAAACTATTATATCTGTTACTACTACTAGGGATATATATGCAATAAAAATCAGCTGAAAGAAAGATAACAAATAAAGGAGAGGGTTATAATAACAATGCTAAATTTCAGTAATTTGGTCAACTTAAGACTATTATATCTTTTTTAAGTTCAAGGTGTTAACAATTTACAAAAAAAAAAAGAACAAGATGAAAGATAATATAATTCAAAATTCTTCATTTCAGAAATATTAACAATTTAAAACTAATATGTCTGTTACTATAATGTAGGCCAAAGTTTTCAACCCACTTCCAAAAAATCTTCCCAAATCATCACACAACTAAACATTTTAGAATCATGTTTTGATCAGATTGAGAACTTTTCAACCCCCTCCTTTATTAAACAAGCAGCAAAAATAACAGGAAAGAAATATGGGGAAAAAGTAATAATAATTGACAGAGCTTCAGCTTAGACACAATAAGGCAACTATGAAGTTTATAATTTTGTATTGGGTTTTGATCTGGATTGAACCCGCAATGCCTTGGGCTTCCCCTGACAGACCACACCATTCTTTTTAATCGTCTAAACCAAAAGCATAGGTTCTATTGATCATTTGCTGTTGCAATGAAGCTCTCTCTGATTAACACACATATTTAAGTGTGTAGAAGATAGAACCACAAATTATCATTCAAGAATTCTAAGATTGTTATCTTTTCCAGTTTCTGTTATAACAAAATTTTAATTGGGCAAGAATAACCGTGTCTAGCAGGTTGTTGGATAATGATATTACCACATTTAACAGCATAAAAGACTCATGGGCATATTAGATGGACTAGCATTTCAGAGGGGCCATATTCAGGGGAAAAAATCTGTTAGCTTGTGTAGGCATATAATGTGTGTTTGATGGAATGGTTATTTTTGAGAAAAGTAAAATCAGTAAGCTGAGTTCAAATTCTTTTCGAGTCTTTTTGATTCACTTTTGCACTAATGCCCTCAGGAAGACAAAAAACATGACTAAATTACAAGGAAGAGTGTGCAGTCTAGCCCTGGATGTCAGCCAGTCTAAGAGAAATATCACTCTGAATTCAAAACCATTAATGCAAAACAACACTTATATTTTCCAATAACTCATCACAATTCATATATAATAAAGAAAACATGTCTGGGGAGAGCTATGATCAGTTATTTCCTGAAGAAACATAGCATTTTTAAAAAGTTATCTTTCTTAAACCTGGTCTATTTTCTCTACTACCCTTAGCCAGTCCTGGAGAAGGATGCCTGTGATTTCTAAACTATGGTGAAGGCAATGGGGAACTACTTCACTATCTTTCACATGAATGAATGGTATTCACAGATAATAATGAAAAGCAATCTGTGGAGAGCTATGATTACCTATACCCTTGAAGGGATATAATATTATAAAGAATTTTAGTTGCTAAATTTCTAAAAGAATACTTTTAATTCAAAACTGTGTAGAAGACAATAGGAAACTGCTTGATTGTCTTTTCGAAGAAGGTATACCAATTTATAGATCATAAAGAAAAAGAATCTGTTCAGATACATGATCAACAACTTCCTGAAAGTACATGGCATTTTTAAAATCTTATATTTGTTTGTTTATTGTCTCCACTACCTTTATTTATACTACCCCCAACTGTCGGGTAGCAGGATAAGCTGGGCTCTGTATCTTTGGATGGCATTCAGCCTAGGAGATAAAATACTCTTAATTCAAAACTAGGTAGAATCCAAAGAGAAACTACTTGAATAACTTTCTAAAGAAGGCATAGGCATTCATAAGTAAGAAAGGAATCTGTGGAGAGCCATGAACCATCTTAATCCTAAAGAGGACATGACATTCTAAAAAAACTTTGCTATCTTTAATTGTATGTCTATTGTATTCACTATTAAGAGCAATTTCTAGGAGAACAACTTTGAACGGAAAACTGTTTAGAAGATAATGAGAAACTACTTAACTATTTTTCCCAAGGTGTCATGTCATTTCCCAGATTTGTGGAGAGTAATGATTTGTCTGCCTGCTGAAATGCCAGGTCATTTTCAAAAGAACTGTCTTTCCTATTTTTAACTCTGTTTCTATTGTCTCACTTGTCTTTTTCTGTTAGTTTTTTTTTTTGTCTCAGTGACTCTCAGCCAGTCCTAGAAATACAAAACTGAGGAAGGCAGCAGAAAACCATCCCACTATCTTCTAAAAGTCATGGTAATTCACAGCCAAAGAAAAAGGAGTATGTGGAGAACCATGGTCAGCTAGATTCTGAAGGGACACTGCATAAAAATAAAAAGCATGTTGTATTTTAAGCAAAGCATCAGTACATTAAAGAATATGCATTACAAGAGCACTTTAACTATAGCTTGTTTCCTGCTTCATTCTAAAGTTATTTCATTCTCTTTCACTCCCAGTAGACTTTTGCATCTTAGTAGTCCTGGGTATGACAATAAACTAAATTTAGCAGTAAAGCCTCTGATTGGAAGATTGGAGCTTTTGAGGAGTGTGGAACCACCTCTTAATTACTGTTGTTTCCAGGTCTATCCTGACCCGGGGTGGTAGCACCTGTTAGGGTCTGATTTATCAGCAAATAGTGAATTCCCAAGCAAAAAGAAAATACTATGAAAGTATAAAAATACGTTTTTGTTATATAGGAATAAAGTGTTGCTGCCAACACTTGGGTTCGAACACAGATTGCCAGAGAGCAAGTACAGTTGACCTCATGTTGAAATAATTAGATCACATGACGAGTAAAGGTAAAATATATATATATGGGAATTAGCACCATCTGGCCGAGTATTATTCGAAGGCATTACTGTTATTGTATCTGTGATTTACAAAGTCTCTACTACAAATAGGCATTACAAAAGTTTTTATAGTAAAAATACCAGCAATACATTTTTATATAAAAAAATTGCCAACAATGCCTATTTCTAGCAAAATGACTGACCATCCATTTTCTCTATAGTTGAAAGCATACAGTCCAACAACAAACATGAAAGAACTCTTTTATGATATTAATCTATATAATATCCTACAATTTCTTAAAGAAATCAAACTATTTTCCAAAATATAACTTTAACAAAACTACAATATAAAACACACATATCACTGCCTCTAATAATTATATCCGCACAAACATGTATATGTACAAAAGCTGAGAATCATCTACCATGTATTCAATTATGAAAGTAGAAGAACATATATCACATTTAATTACTTCAAAGCTCCCAAGAAAATTAAATTTCAACATTAATTAACCCATAAGGAGTTGATATGCAAACAAATCAAAACAATTTTGTTTCTTAGTGTTATCAATACTTTGCTTGAAGTAAACTGATTAAAAAAAAAATTCTTCTTCTCTCTGCCATGTTTCTTCAGAACATGGGTGATCATGGCACTCCAAGACTTCCTATCCCTTGTAGCCCTGAGCAGTTTTCTCCTTTTGCTAAGGCCCCAATTCTGCCATCCATTTGCACAAGCTCATCAACTAGGTGGCTTACTGCCTTCCCCTATCTCTGTTGTGTTCAATATGCCCTGTGAGGGTTAAGTTTTACAAATTTTCTTTCCTCATTAGGTGTCAAAGAAATTCCAGCTGTCTCTTTCTGATTCTGAGTAAAAGTTTTCTTTTAGCTGCCATTTTCTTTTTCACAACCTAAGGCAGTGTTTCTCAACCAGTGCACCTGAGTGTTCTAATATACCCTGAGAGGTAGCCAGGTGTACCTGAAGCTAACAGAAGAGTAATTTATGAATTATTTTATATTTAAAACATGTTTATTTTTAAAAAGCTAAAGACACCAAGCACATGATTTCCATGTCTAAATTAAATCTTTGTCATTTGGTATTTAAACTGGATGCTAAATGTTTTAATCTTTAAGAAGGCATGGATAATCCCTTCCTGTTTGATTTAAATCACTTGAGGAAGGCAGTCATTATCAGCATCTGGAAAAAAAAACAGATTCTTTGTAAATTTCATTGATGAGGAAATGAAAGTATGTTTATCACATATGTCCTAACATTCAAAAAAATTACCAAAACAAATTAAACACAGATTTCACACACTCATATTTACATATACAATGTATTTTTTTGAAAATAAAGGAGTGTTCTTTATTATTTTACTATTTTCAAATTTAATGACTAATGTTACTTTATTAGAATTTAAATTGCATCCTAGAGTTTTAGCCATCCTGGGTAAAATGATAAACTACATCTGACAGCAAGGCCTCTGATCAAGAGGTTTTGAGGAGCATAGAATAATCTCTTAAGTGCTGGTGTTCCCAGGTTCATCCTTACCTGGGGTGGTAGTACCTGTTAGGCTCCCAGCCATGGGCAAATAGTTAAAATAGTTAACTGGGTCAATTCATCCTGGGTATGATGATAAACTAGCTCTGACAGCAAGGCCTCTGATTGGTGGGTTTGAGGAGCCGGGAACCACCTCTTAATTGCTGACGTTCTAAGGTCCACCCTGACCTGGGGTGGAAGCACCTGCTAGAGAGTCCCAGGTATGGACAAATAGTTGACCCCCAAACTGGGGTCAAAACACTGTGGAGGTGTAAAAATATGTTTTAATACTAGCAATGCTTTTTAAAGGAAAAATTATTACCAGCAATACAGTTTTGTGGGAAAAATTATTACCAGAAATATGTTTTTGAAAACATTTTTTACCAGCAATAATTTTTTGAAAGAAGAATTATAGCCAGAAATACTTTTTTTGAAGGAAGAATTATTACAAAGAGAATATTACCATCAATACATTTAAAAAAAATTACCATCAATACATTTGTGAAAAAATTTTTTACCAGCAATTAAAACTTGTAGGCATTAAATAACTTATTGAGTAAAACAAACCAAACCAAACTAAACCAAAAAAAATCTTTTGTTGGCATTAAATAACCCTTTGTGGTTGATATGCCATAGAAAAATTCAGACCAAACCAGAGTTTTAGTTATTCTACAAGTGTGCCCTGAAGTAAAAAAAAAAAAAGTTTGAGAAACACTAGCTTAAGGTGTCTCTATAATTTTCTTGTTTCCAGTTCATAAGTCGTACAAAAAGACAAATGATAATGATGATAATAATAATGTCTGTTATGAAATAGAATTTCCTTGTATTTTATTAGTTCGGCTGTTGTTCTCTCTCAGCTTAATTTATTTGATAGGCTCTTAACCTTTAGCACACTACTGGTTACTATTTTCAGCAAGCAAAATGTTAGTCCTACCAATGCAAGTTGAATTTGTGTAGTCATAACCTTCTACAGCAACACCTAAAACAATCTTGACTGAAATTGAGAGTTAGGTGACTGCAATTTCAAATACATAGAACTACTATGTAAAACCCTTTTTTTCATTTTGAGAGTAAAAGTGAAGTAATATTTATAGCTGATGCAGAGTGATAAATGTTAAGTTAAGTGATTTTTAATTTAATATCTGTTTAAATTAAAATCAATTTCTGGTACAAGCTGACATGCAAAAATATGTTTTACACATATATATTTTATATATATTAGCGCTGCACAAATTTGTGTCACAGTTTTTGTAATGAGAAATTATTATTATATGCCTTTATATTCAGGCTGCAATCCTTATCTTGATTGTTATGCCGATGTTTCTGCTGCTGTATCCTCCAGCTTTCTTCAGATGTCGATTGTATTCAGTAATATCCTCATAGTAACACCATTAACAATCCATTTACATTGTTAGGATGGGCCTTGCTTGACTCCTGTTTTTCGTTAGTAAAATACAACATATATTCATCACAACAACAAGGTGAGATATTTATGACATATCATCACAAGGATTTATTATCCAAGTTTGGTGGAGTAAGAAAACTCTTGTAATATGGTTATTATTAGAATTAAATATTTCTGGTTTGTGTTTGTTGGTAAATAAATAAATTATTTGGAAGTGGTAAGTATATCAATAAAGGCAATATTAAACATAAAAAAATGATATTTGAATAAGTTGACTTATCTGTGATCTCCATATTTGAAGCTGGTCAATTCTGCATGCTCCAGGTCAGCTGAAAATTTCCTACCAGTAAAACATTTCCCTTTTTTCTGTGAAATCATGGGATTATTTACATTATTCGGACTATTGTCCTCATCTTTGTCGCCATATTTATCACAACGTTTCGGCCGTTGTATGCTCCGGCCTTCTTCAGGTGTTTGGAGTGTGAGCAAAATAAAGGGTTCAGTTCGACATTCCAATCACCTGAAGAAGGCCGAAGCATACAACAGCCGAAACGTTGTGATAAATATGGCGACAAAGATGAGGACAATAGTCCGAATAATGTAAATAATGTACATAATACTTCATCTCAGAAATATAGACAGAAATCATGGGAATTGTTTTTTTATTTCACATGGTTATGAGATCACTGCAACATTATACACATGACGGACATAATCTGTCAGTAGTGTTTTCATTAATTCTTGCTCACTGACAATCTCTATTCCTGGTGTTCAATAAAATTCTATAATAAAATCATTTCCAAAGTATTACTGTAGTAAAATTGTATCAATGCATTGATATTATACATATACCTGCCCTTTTTTTGTCATGTTTGTTTTTTGATGAACTGTTCCCTTTCAGTATATTGGTGATCATGGCTCTCCATAATTTCATGCCCTTTGTAGCTATTAATAAATTTTGTCTTTTAAACCCTGTCTGACCATGAATTTACTCAAGCTCACTAGATAGGTTATGCACTGTCTCCCCCTATCCCTCTTGCCTTAAATCCGTCCTGTGTGTATCAAATTTTACTCTTTCCTCATTATGTACCCTAGAAATTTCAACTGTCTCTTCCTGACGTTACATATAAGTATGCTTTTTGTTTTCCATTTTCTCTTTTCTGCTCATATTTTTGGTCCATTTCTGACCACTGACAATCTCTCTTCCTGATTTTCAATACTCTCCCAGAGTAAAATCATTTCCATTGCATTACTGTAAGAAAATGTTTGCTATATATATATCCATTATGAAAATTATTATTAGCAGAGTATTTACATTATATATATATATATATATAATAGCCCTGATCACTGACAATAGATTTCTTCTTGATTTTTTGGTAAAATAATAGTAAAATAAGATCTGCATTTGTTTCTGACCTCAGACAATACCTCCCTTCTTCATTTTCAATGCTTTTTTATAGGAAAATTATTTAAAATGCATTTACATTGTGCATAAAAATTCTGTCAATAATGCATTTCTCTTCGTTGTTTTCAGTTTAATCCTAGAGTAAAATCAATTACAATGCATTGATATCATACTTATAACAGCCTTATTTTGTCAGTACTGCTTGCATTAATTTCTGACCACTGACAATCTCTCTTCCTGGTTTTCAATGCAATCCTATTGATATTTTTAATAAGCAACTTAAAATTTAGACCAATACTCTAATTACTCAATTTTTGTCAAGGAATTTGTACTCATGAGGATTCAATGGTTGTTTACATTTTTTTTTCTGCCTGAGTCTAAAAAATAGAAAAGAAAAACATTTCAACATGACTAGTAGAATTCATGGATATAGTAAAAAATAATGTTTAGTTATTTTATTTAATTTCGTGTTAAGTCATACTAATTTCAGTAGTGAAGTTGTCTACAATTTAGTCAACTATGAGTACAAGAAAGTTGCTTATTAAAAAATAAATTGTGTATTAGTTTTCTTTCTCTGTTCATGTCTTCAATGCAGCATTACAAGAAGGAAACATTTGTGGGGGTGGGGGGTTAAAACTTGAGATTTAAAAAAAATTTCATCAAGGCATGAGAAGAGACATGGATGCATCCATGCCTGCCAAGAACTTCTCCAGGCTGTAAAGCAGAAACTAAATCTAAGCAGTCTATTGCAATAATGGCATTGAGGGTTGAAGAAATGAGATGGCATGGTTATATGGTGGGTGGGGTTGGTCAAGGATGGTTCACTGATCGACTTGATCACTATCTTTTGTGTGCAATCCAGGATAGCTGCGGCCCTGAGGCTTGATTCAAATCTTGTTTTTTGGAGGTGGAATGATGGAATTTTTTCTGTTTAATTTTCTTTCTTGGAGGATTTAATTATCGCAATTTGTTCCGAGAGAAAGAAAATGATTAATTATGCCCCAAAGTAATTTTTAATTTTGACGTAATTAACACAGATGTAAAAAAGAAAAAAAATAAATAAATAAAAAAGTTTATTTTAGGTATGCTTAAATTTATTACTATGAGTCTTATTTTTCTTCTTATTGTTTGTTGTTACCATTTGATATTTTTTGCATTATTTATATTTTAAAATTCCTTGTATATTACTATTTTCTGCATTTTCATCAATTTTGTATTTCTTTTATTATATCTCTGATTCAAGTTTTATGCATTTTAATTTTGTTTTCTTCCTTTTTCTTATTCATTTATTTTATTAAATTTTCTTATAACAGCTCCAATGTAAATATATATATTTTTAGGAGATGTAGATTGAAAAAAATGTTAAGTATTGCCCTTATACAGCAGTAATTTTCTTTTTATCATTTTTGTAAGTTACAATATGATTAAAGACTTTGCATTTTCTGATTTTTTTTTTCATTCATTCACAACTGTAAAAATCCTAGAGATTTAAAAAATTTTTAAAAGTTTATCATCATCTATAAAAAAGAAACTCATATGTTTTTATGACTGCTTTTAAATCCTTGTAGCTTTATTTTGAATTATTTCCTTTAAAACAGATCATTATAAGAATAAATCTTAAGGAAGACAATCTTTCATTAGATCCTATAGAATGGTGCTACTAAAAGCCTTACCAAATGACAAGACCAAATCACTTGAAGACTTCTAACAACAACAACCATTAAAATGGGTGGCGCATGTAATTAGAAGGGTAAACAATGATGCAATGATGATGTTCACTTTCCATATTACCTTAAACAACTGAATCTTGGCTGAGACAACTTATCACATATATGAGTTTATAACTCTTACTTTGAATCTTACAACATACTTATCATGGGAAAAAATATATATATATATATATATATATATATATATATATTTCAGCAGCAGATTTTCATTAAAACAAGATTTGTTCAATAATTTAGGCATCTTCTGTTTATCTAGCAACTACTCAAGTCCAGAATTTTTCCACACCCTACCTAGTTACCTCTCCTTAAACAATATCCGTCACCTAATTAACAATACCCTGATGATGACATTATGCTATGTTAAAAGTACTTGGAAATAAATACAATATGAGCCAACAGAATGTTTTCCTCTTGTCTGTTAATAACCACACAAAAAAGCTTATCTGCAAATATGAAAGGATCCTATTAAAAATAAGTAGACAGAAGATGTCTAAATTATTTAACGAAACCTCTCTTATATAGGTCGCAATCTTTCTTTTAAACATTTTTCATTAAATATGGCAGACAAGGAAGATTTAATTACTCTTTATTTATCCAGCATCCTAACATTTTTCCATTTTGTAGGAGTAAGGGAGTAAATAAATGTTCTGTAATTTTCATTGTCCCAAATGCTTTTGGCCACTTCTTTCACTAGTTTCAAGAGGGTTTTGTTCATATATATATATATATATATATATACATCAGTTGGTAAAAGTTAAATTTTAGTGTGAAATAATTGATCTGTATAATAATAGATGATTTGGCATTGAATGGAATAACCTGTCACCCCCAAGAGTGACTACACTATAGTTAGTAACTACCTATAAGTATCTATAAGTCAACAGATTACAGCGATTAGCTGTGACCTGTTCCAGCTAAACAGTCAAACTCTCTGCCTTCGGATGGAGAGGAACCCGGACAAGGCTCCGCCAAAGGGCCGAGTCTCGTTCAGGGAGGTAGACTGCCCCTGAACCCATTCATATGGGTTCAAAAGGGAATATTTTGGGCTGAGTCTACGGGCTCAGAGAACCCATATTAAACTGGCCTTGTGCCACATGCAACCCTTGTGGGTGCTGGGTAGCTAAATATATTAGCTGGGATCTGTTACTCAGCTCTTAGCTGTTGTAGAACTCTCTGCCTTCGGGCAGAGAGGAACCTGGACGAGGCTATGCCAAAGAGCAGAGTCTCATCTGGGGAGATAGACAGATCAGAACCCATTTATGTGGGGTTTATGGGGAGTTTTTGTCCAAGCCTAGGGGCTTGAATTGCCCCACATTAAACTCGGCTTTGTGCCACATCCTACGTCAGGGAGAGGCTGGTAAATATTACTAGCTGGGATCTGTTGAGTATGACTCAGACTTACGTGAGAACTACCGACCTTCCAATAGTAGCACTCACTACTGGATTGACTTGTACATAACTGTTACCTTTAGTCTTATTGTACTGGCTTTTTAGAATAAACCTTTACTTATTTTATCCACCTTTTTGTTTTTCAAGTATACGTCCCTATTAGCACAGAATATAACAGTTTAACAAATGTATCCACAAAAAAACAGAGTATCAAAAGGGCAGCTTTCTCTTGACACAACTATCATTGTATGCACCATCTGCCATTATTATTGTTTTAAAAAATGCTTTCAAAATTTTAATAAAACCCAAACATAGGAAACTGGGTTCATGGTGGTTTTCTAAGTGTAGCTTAGATGTGGTGCAAGGCTGAAAGTATAGGCCACCCAGTGAGGATCAGGGTCAGTATTCAGTTGTAAGAGGAACATGGATTGATCATGAAGTGCCATTGGTTTGCTACATGGCAAATGATTTCCAGCCATACTGCAAGCAAACTATATTTTATAATATAAAAAAAATAGACACAGCACAAATTTATGTGTGATGACACTATAGTTTAAAAAATTGATTGAAAATTTGCCTCCCTTCGCTTCATCTTTGTAATTTGAATGAATTGAAGAAGATATGGCTTAAGAAAACCAACAGAAGAGTGCTCCAAGTTGTTACCTGTTGTTGCAAGCTAAGGTACTTCTACAAAAATTCTTAGTTTTTGTTTCACTTTGCTATGTGTAAGGAATTTAATTCTTTTTTGGTGGTGGTGGTGGTGGGGGGCTCCATCTTCTTTAAATATATCTTTTATAATTTTATCAAAAGGTTTACACTATTTATGTTGTTTGGACTGTTGTTCTCATCTTTGTTACCATATTCACAATGTTTTGACCACTGTATGCTCTGGCCCTTGTCAGATGATTAGAATTTTGAACTGAACCCTTTATTCTATTCACTGCGGTAGATTATTCCAGTTCCACGTGTCATGCCTCTTCCAGATATCTCACCATCAGTTATCACCCTATGAACTCAACTTGCCAAGTTTTTGTTCACTACTCTTGCCTACCTTCTTGGCAACACAGACCACTCTGTGGTAGCTATTGATATATCTTTCCAAGCATCCATTAAACAGGACCCCCCCCCACCATCCATAAGTCCTCTTTCCAGTACCAGCATGTTGATTGAGACTCACTCTGGGATTTTGAAAATTGCACCACTGAGGTGGATCAAAGCTGACATGGACACTTTCATCCCTTACCATGTGAAACCGCAATTCTCTCCATGGTTCACACCAGCATGCTCAGCTGCCATTGCACACAGGAATCACTATTTCCGGCTATAACAGCATAACAGCTCTTGTTACAGCATGTGCCTATTTGCTACTGCTCATAACAAATACAAGCAAATCCTCAAAGAAGCTAAGTTTCTGTTTGCTGAGAGAATGAGACACTGCATAGCCTCTAAAAACTTTGGCTCTCAGGATTACTGGTGACTCTTTAATAGGGTACTAAATAATTGCAAGGTCTCTATTCCCCCACTCTTCAGTTTATTTGAGGTGTTATCATCCTTTGTTGATAAAGCTAGATGCTTTGCCTGTAAATCCTCCTCAAACTCTACTCTTGACTCATCTGGAGTATCCCTACCTAACTTTCCACTTAGAATTGATTCTCTGTTGAGTGATAAACATATAATCTTTTCCTTTTGATCCCCACAAAGTATGTGGAGCCGATGGCATCCCTGTTACAGTCATTAAGAAGCTGCTCTCAAACTGACTCCTGTTCTCTCTAAACTGTATAATAAATGCTTCACTTCCTTCTGCTTTCCTGCTTCGTGGAAGTCATCATGTTCCAGTTTTGAAGAATGCTAGTGAACCATCTTACCCATCCAACTGTTGGCCTATTAGCCTTTTGCCTTATTTTGGGAAACTTCTAGAGGCCCTAATCGATACTGAATTGGTTCATCATCTCTCATCACAGGGCTTTTTCTCAGACAAACAATATGGCATTTGTTTCTCCATATCAACTGCTGATGTAGTTATGATAATCGGGGAAAGAGTTTATCATGCTCTAGATAAAAACAGTGATGCTTGGGCTGTAGCATTGGACATCTAAAAAGCTTTTGACAGGATCTGGTATTCAGGTCCTCTTAGCAAGCTGAAAAGCTATGGTATCTCTGGGCACATTTTTCAGCTGATCCAGTTGTTTTTATTTAAACATGAAATGAAAGTTGTCCTGAATGGCCACTCATCTACATCCTTTTGTACTGATGTGGGTTTCCCCCAGGGATCCATCCTTGATCCTACAGTTTTTTTAATCTTTATTAACGACCTTCCCAATTACATCATCTCTCAACTTTGTATCTATGCTGACAAAACTACCATTTATTCCTGCCTCGATAGTAAGGCTGATCAGTCAGACAAAGTCAAAATGGCAGATGATGTATGAAACAACCTCAAGACTGCTGTTAAGTGACGCAAAAGATGGCTTGTCAATTTTAATGCCTCAAAAACTAAACTTCTCTCCCTTCTCAGTTGACATGAGGTGGAAAGATCACATTGAATCCATCACTAGGTCAGTTGCTAAGAAAGTCGGTTCACGGTGTCAGGTGAGACAATTTTTCTCTCCACAATCTATCATGCATAACTGTAAATCTAGCAAATCTAGCAAATAGCCCTAACTTCTATTCTAATAGTTTCTTATCTCACTCTTCATGCCTGTAGAATTCCTTCCTGGATCCTTGCTTTCCAACCAACTTTAATCTGTAAAAGTTTAAATGCAATGTCAATTGCTATCTACTGTCCTCCTGATTACTTTTTTCTCTTTCTGCTCATTATTAATATTTCTGTTCCTAATTCGTCCACACCCTGTAACACCTTGCATACTAGTGGCTGTACTCCCTTGCTTGGGGTGAGAGCAACTAAAAAATAATAAAAACAAAAACAATGCTTTTATCCACTGATCTATGTGTCCTCAAGAAGGCTGAAGTATACAATGGCCAAAATCTTGTCAATATGGCAACAAAGATGAGGTAAATAGTATAAAAAATTAAAATGCCTCATTTCAAAAATATAGACAGAAGGAATTTATTGAAATTTTTACTCATATTTACAAGTGAATAGATTCATTTTTTTTTAGTTAGTATCATTTTGAGGTAAATACTTTCTGTGTCAGGAAGTAAATTGTTTATTCTGGTGTGCATTCGCATTCTGAAATTGATGCTTGCATTAATTCCAGGCTACCACCAATCTCTGACTTGATGATTTCCACTGCTTTTCTCATGTAAAATAATTTACATGTTTGCCTATAACTCTCTTCTCTAAGCAATGCTTGCATTAATCACCTTCTATCTATTTTCTTATTGTAAAGTCATTTGCAATGTGTTTCTATCATAAAATGATTTAGACTGTATTTGTATTGTAAATCATCAGCAATGTACTTATAATATTCATCTGCCTT
Organism: Acanthosepion pharaonis; assembly: GCA_903632075.3. Classification (NCBI taxonomy): domain Eukaryota; kingdom Metazoa; phylum Mollusca; class Cephalopoda; order Sepiida; family Sepiidae; genus Acanthosepion; species Acanthosepion pharaonis. The sequence continues at coordinate 650,966 of CAHIKZ030000675.1, read as the reverse complement.
GTCACTTCTTAACTCTGACATCTTTTCCTCATTACTGACAATTACATTGTATTGAAAAATCATCAGCAATGTACTTATAATATTCATCTGCCTTGTCACTTCTTAACTCTGACATCTTTTTCTCATTACTGACAATGCATTTCTCTACTAAAATTATTTGTGTCGATGCTCATGAATTTTAAAATCATTTCATTCCAAGCATGTTGATAAAGCCACTAAGTCACATATGGTTACTGAAAGTGAAAGAAACTGAGAAAATGTTATTGAGGAGAAAAGACAAACAAGAACAGGTTTCAAATGGATAGAAAATGATGATTGAAGTTTTATTTAAATTTTTGAAGTTCAAACTTGATTCGATAGCAAGAAGATGGAAGTGAGTTCTACTGGTGAGAAGTGTGAAACTATTAGAATATAACTTAGTTACATCTAACAATTTCAACAGTAAAATGATGAGACCTGTCTGTCAAGCAAGTACTATGTTTACATTTGTGAAATCAAGGTACAAAAGAGGAAAGCTAGTTAGAACAATTACCATGAAGATATATATATGGGAAAGGCATAGGGATGCTACATTATGGTCATAGGAAAGTGACTGAAGCTGAGATGCCAGGTCAGGATCAATAACATTGCAGATTTTCCTTGTATTTTATCAAGAATCTCAAAATACATGTGTCAGAAGAACCAAATCAGATGTGTCAGTAGAACCAGATCAGATGTGTCAGAAGAACCAAATCAGATGTGTCAGTAGAACCAGATCAGATGTGTCAGAAGAACCAAATCAGATGTGTCAGTAGAACCAGATCAGATGTGTCAGAAGAACCAAATCAGATGTGTCAGAAGAACCAGATCAGATGTGTCAGTAGAACCAGATCAGATGTGTCAGTAGAACCAGATCAGATGTGTCAGAAGAACCAAATCAGATGTGTCAGAAGAACCAGATCAGATGTGTCAGTAGAACCAGATCAGATGTGTCAGAAGAACCAAATCAGATGTGTCAGAAGAACCAGATCAGATGTATCAGTAGAACCAGATCAGATATGTCAGAAGAACCAGATCAGATGTGTCAGAAGAACCAAATCAGATGTGTCAGAAGAACCAGATCAGATGTATCAGTAGAACCAGATCAGATATGTCAGAAGAACCAGATCAGATGTGTCAGAAGAACCAAATCAGATGTGTCAGTAGAACCAGATCAGATGTGTCAGAAAAACCAAATCAGATGTGTCCATTCAAGGCATGGACAAATGGTACATTTATAAATTTGTAAAATAGTTTCTGGTAAGAAAATGTAAGACCAAGAAAGTGCAATACTCTTCTGGTAGTTAGCATCAGAAATGCTGATGAAAAGTAAAATTTGTTCTCTGATATGATTAAAAGAGCAGTTTTGGATTCAGTGCACTGTAATTTGAATGAACTGAAGAATATCAGCCATGGAGAATGGTCCTAAATTCCAGCAGAAGATGATCCAAACATAATGGCTACTTCTAGGAATTCTTAGGCTTTGTGATCATGGCTCTCTACAGCGTCCTTTTCTGAATTATTTGTAAATTTATCTGAATACATTATTTTACATGACAATTATTTTTTCAGAATAATTCGCTTTGTCAATGCACTTCTCTGAATACTTCTATAAAACCCATCAAATGAAACATTATAAAATGAAAATGTCAGATCAAAATTTAGTTTGTAATTATATGTCTGGCAGTGGATTTAGTATTTTCATGTCTCTCTTGTGATCGTAGTATTATGGTGCTTGTAAAATCTTCTTTCTTTTAAAAAAAATTTAAAATGGCCTAAGAAAAAATATCATTAAATACACTTTTGGACTTGAAAATCTTGCTTAGCAAAAACCTGAGTCAGTTTGATAAAATCTCAGCCTCTCAAACATGGGTTATTTCAGTTTTAATCAGCTAAATGCAATTGATATTTAATTAACATTTGTGATTAATTAATTAAGAAAATTTGAAATTACTTCAATAGATGTTTCAGTATATTTTTTAAATTTTAAATGATTCAAATATTTTTTTAAAAAGTGTCAGATATGAATAACAGGCATTTTTTAAATGATCTAATTTTAATTTAATTTTTCTAATTCTTTCAGAAATATATATGTTTCCAGCATTCCCTTGTATATAATATATGATAATAGATATTTTTCCTTTCTTATCTGTTAAAAAATGGCAGAATATATATATATATATATATATATATATATATGAGTGTGTGTTAAATTTTTTACATTGTTGTCTTGCCATAAAAAAGAAGGCAATAATATATGTATACAGATGTGTGTGCATATATACAGTAGGAAATAGATTTTTTAATGGATTGTTATCTTGAATTTAATAGGTTATATATATATATATATATATATATATATATATATATATATATATATATACACACACACACACACACATATATATATATACATGCATAAACACATTCTATGAAGAGATTTAGATATATTGGCTTAGCATATGTTTTAATTTGACTGGAATTGTCCTGATTTGCCATTACACGAAATTCTGAGTAATGTATTTGGGATTATTAAATTATATATATATATATATAATATTTAACAAAGTGGTGTAATGGTTAGCAAGCTTGTCTAGCTAGAATAATTATGACTGAGCAGTGAATTCGATCCTCACTGGCTGCCCCCTACTTTCGGCTTTGTGTCATATATAAGCTACGCTTGGAAAATCACTATACATATATATGTATATATATATATATTTTATACATTATAATTGTTAGACTTAGTCCATTTCATAATATATAAGAGAACATAGAAACTGAAAATTTTGTAGCTTAACCCACCTATCATGGTTGTTCTTCAGATCCTCAGGCGACTTTGCTTTGCAATTCCTCATTGCAAGTCAGGACATGCATCTGGATTAGTCAGGATTCTGAGTTTCTATGGTTAATGATGAATTCTTAAAACAGACCTGTGTAGGAAGTAATTATAGTGGAAAAATCATTGCCATTTAGTAATACCACTCTCTTGGCCTGGGGAGTCTTTATCCAGTAGCAGAAGGAAACATTACCACTAGAGACCTCCACACTGTAGTAGATAACCAGGAATTCTACATATATATATATTCTCTAATGCACTCCACAGTACTTGCCATTGGATCTGTAGATATCATTTGTCTACCTTGCCAGGAATTAGTCTTCATATACAACAGGGCTGATGGACCCCAAATTATCAAGGATTTGAACCTATTGACTATCCTCACCTGTTTAGCCAGTCAGGTGAAGCATTTTAGCAGGGTGTGGCAACTATTTAATACAAACAGCTACTTGGTGCCACAGTTAAGAGCTGGGCACCTGGTGGTAACCAATGCAGAGGGACTACTCCCAAAGGAGAATGACACTTCTCTGATGCTCTATATGATTTTCTTTACAGTAGACGTCAGAGCAAATGGATCATCGTCAAATATACCAATTACTATTATTATAATAAAATAATGGAAAGTAATCACTAAATAATAATAAATAAATAATGTATATAATAAATAATAGAAAATAAACATCAATATATATATATATATATATATATATATATAACTATTTTTTAATTAAATCATTGCTGCTGTTAAAAATGTTTAAATGTTGTTATAAGTAACAGAAAAAAATAGTAAAACTACACTGGTTTATATCTGGAAAGACTAGAGGCCATTTCATTAATTTTGTTTTTAAACCTGATTTTTGGCAAAGCGGGCAATAGTCAGCTGCACAAGATCTGAAAGAGCATTGTCTTGTATGGATATATACTTTAACTTGTGACCTGTTTTACTCAAGAAATACTTAGCATGTCTATCATCAAATCTGAAATGAACTGCTGTCAATAACACAATTCAAAAAAAAATTACATCGATCTGTTGTCTTCTAAACTGATATTAGTTGACTATTTCCATGAAAAACCTAACCTCCAATTACTCCAATATACCAGAACACCGGAAGTGAGAGGGTAAAAGTATGGGGTGAGGGAAAGCGAGAGAGAGAAGAAAAAATTCTAAGTGAGGAAAACAGGGGAAAAGGAAAAAAATAAAATCAATTATTTTATTTCACACATCCAGGTTCATAGGTACCTTAAAGATATTTACTTAAATGCCTGCTCCCTGACATCATCTCAGTTCTCTCATTTAGTAAGACACCTTTATCAGGATATGTGGCAATGTCCAATTTTTCTTCCTGGCAATTACCCCAAATTTTGCCAGTTTTTACCCTCCTGTCAGGTCATTCTATGTAGCTCTACATTCATCATTTAAAATTACTGCTGGAAATCAGTTTTTATGTATTTCTTCACTCGAATTGTCGGCTTCTATTTATGTTTCCTTAAAGGTGGTAGTTTGCTTGTTTATATATTTTCACCAGTGTTCTTAATATTCTGTGCTTTTACTTCCTGTATACATTTGCAAAAGCAGCTTCTTCGAATGAACTCTTGTTGTTCAATCCAATTTTCTTGTTTATTATCCTATTAACTTTCTCAAATCTCTTTTTTAAACATTCTTAAAGCCATTTTCTTGTTCTTATCTAGCCAATGTTTTCAGTTCAGCTTTATAATCTCTGTTCAACTTTTGTGTCATTTCCATTGCTGTGTTTCTGTCATTTAAAACTTTGAAGAATATTTGCTTTTTTTTTAATTTGAAGTTTCTTCGTTATGTACCATATTAATCTTCATATATATGAAAGTAAAAAATAAATAACAGTAACTGTTCAATTATATATATATATATATATATATATATATATATATATATATATATATATGTGTGTGTGTGTAAGAAAAGGGTAAAAAGCCAACCAAACTTGCAACCTGGGTTTTGACTATAAGGTCTCCTCAGGCAAGTGGAAGAGTGTACCTGCCAAAGACAATTACTCCAATATATCAGAACACTGGAAGTGAGAGGGTAAATGTATGGGGGTGAGGGAAAGCAAGAGAGAGAAGAAAAAAATTCTAAGTGAGGAAAACAGGGGAAAAGGAAAAAAATAAAATCAATTATTTTATTTCACACATCCAGGTTCATAGGTACCTTAAAAATATTTACTTAAAGTTCTCTCATTTAGTAAGACACCTTTATCAGGAGATGTGGCAATTTCCAATTTCTCTTCCTGGCAATTACCACAAATTTTGTCAGTTTTTACCCTCCTTACCATGTTCCATTTTACACAGGGACTTCTGCCATACCTCACTCTGTATTTCCAGACACAATCGGCAAGCTTCATGTCACTTCTATGGCTCTTCAACTTAAAAGATGAAGCATGATTATAAAATCTCTTTTTGAAAGGGCCCTCAGTATATCCAATGTATCTATCTTGAAACCATTATTATCACTGATCTCAGCAGTGTAAATGATGCCTTTTGTGCAGCGATCCCTATCCAATGGACAATTGTTTTTATTTCTGCAGTTGCATTTCTTTTTTTTTTCTTCCCTTCCACCTCTTTCCATCTCCTAGATTTTAACATTATGGCTCTTAATAACATTTTCCAAGTTACTAGTGCAACTGTAACTCAGTTTCACCATGTTTCTATTAAACACCTTAGCTAATAAAGAATTTTTAGAAAAATGCTTATCTAAAAGCTTAAAAAATATCTTTCCAATCTTGGCGTTTAACTGCAAATTAAAAGTGGGACTGACTCTGCTTCTGGATTTACATTTAAGCTGGGAATGAGGTGTGAAAACCAAATTAGAAATATGCCCCTCCTCTTTCAAAGCTTTTTCATACCCTTTTTTTCTTACAATTAAAAATCTCATTTGTGGATGAATTTCTTAAGATTCTACATTCATCCCCTCTGGGAATGTACCTCATTACACTCACAGGGTGGTTTGACCTGGTATTCATGTATTTGAGGACAACATTCGGTTTCATATAAGACAAAACAGTACCAAATATTGTCTACCTTAATTGTAATTTTGAAGCTTAATTCCTTAAATGTCTTAAAAAAAACTCCTTTCAAATGGTATTGTTGGCCAGAGTCATCAGGCCGTCATCCCTCTATAATCTGTGGCTATCTATATGGACAATCTTGTTAATTTTACTCAATATATAAAGGCACACATAAGTTCAGAAACTTCTGCCCCGTCTAGAGATCCTTGAGGAACATCAAAGCCACTGTCACAGGATTTTTTACCTATGCTTCTCCCCCATGAAATAACAAAGACTTTCTACAGTGGAAAATAACTTCCAATTGGTCTGGTTTAATGTTTACAAATTGTTTGGCATAATCAAATGCTTCCATAAGATCTTTCTTGGTAATAGATGGATAAAAGTCACAAATACCATATTTTCTGGTGACCAAATCATTCTTGTTATTAATACTGTTAAGCCAGGTAATACACTCATTAGTACCTTGCCATTGATTGACCTGTGTAGATAATTTCAGCAAATCACAGACATTTTGAATAATAACATGGCTGATAACTCCAAGCTCCGTCTTTGTTGGGTTAATAAAGCGAAATGAAGGATGACTATGGAAATTTTCTTTATGGTCCTTTACCCATTGTAAATGCTTCCATTTCACAAAGTGTACGCATTTTGTTGCCAATGCCCATTTTATTTGCAGTAACATTTGCTTTTTTGTTAATAATATCAACATAAGAATTGGGAGCTTTCCTATAAAACTTAATGACCTCTACATATTTGATTCTGAATTTTGTATTGAGCACATTTTTGTTGCCTGTACCTTTCAGGTGTGGCTGTTTTCAGTCTTTCTTTTTACATTTCTATCTATCTATCTATCTATCTATCTCTCTCTATCTCTCTCTCTATATATATATATATATATATATATATATATATATATATATATGTGTATTTGTTTACTATATGTGGAACATCCTCAAGTTGCATAACTAAATAAATAACCAAATCAGTTATTATAAATATATACTATAATGTCAGTATTATAAAATTAGCACTTCATTAGTCATTATAGTGTGGAATTAACATGGTATATTTATATAAAGACACACTGAAAATGTTGGCCAAATCAGTTGGTTAACTTGTGAGAACATTTTCTTGCATAAAAAAATATGATATAGTGTGTGTGTGTGTGTATATATATATATATATATATATATATATATATATATATACACACACACACAAACACATATATATAATGGTTCAGGTTTGATTCTTGGTAGTGGATGCACGCTGCTGATGAGTCCCTAAGAAAACGGAAAGGCTGTCCAGTGCTTTCTGTATTTTTTTTTTGAGGATTCTTGTTCTAGACTCAGTCGATTGTTATCTGAAGTTATTCAAATCTCTAAAAATTAATATATATATATATATATATATAAATATGTTGTTAAACCTAGAGAGCCAGACAAACCTACCAAGGTTTCACCTAAGCAGATCATCAGGGAAGGCCGTCTGGACGATTATTTTCGGTTAACATACATGTTATTGGTTCTTTCTTTTTTATACCTTTTTTTTCCCTTTGGTATTGGATTGTTTATTTGCAAATCAATACACTGAAGGTTTTCCGAGAAAGTATAGTTTCTTATACTTATAAGATTTCTATTAATAATATATATATAATATATATATATATATATCTATATATATATATATATATATATATATATATATATACCACTAAAAATAACATTTATGTTAATAAGATATAGATATTAAAATAATTATCAATTCCTCACATTTATCTGCCCTTTCTGTCTTTGACCTCCCATTTGTTTTTTTGTTTTTTTATTTCAGTCTCCCTTCACAAAAGGAATAGAACAGGAAAGCAATGAATTCACACCTTTTTCTTTTCTTACTAAGCAAACAAGACTCTTCTCTACTTAGACTTCTTAAAGAATATTGCTTGTTTACAATTTATCCTAAGAAATAAAGAAAATATAGAAATATCATGAGTTCAATGAGAATACTGAAAATTATCATTAATTTTATATGGCACAGAATTATTTATCCTGGAAAAATGTAAAGCATGTTTTGCAAGCATAGACCCCCTATGTGTATATTTAAATATGCACATAGTGTGTATATATATATATATATATATATATATATATATATATATGGCCAATGATGCACACAATGTTTTCAAATCTGCATAAAAGCATGTAAAACCCTAGCATGAATAAAAAGTCACATCCACGCTGCCAATATTTGAGAATAAATCAAGTGATTTCATTATTTGAAAGGGAGTTGCATCCAATATATATGGATTACAGCCTCTATTTGTAAAGGCACAATTGACTTTTTATACAGAAATGTTTTGAAATACAAATTTTGTTTGCTTCTATTATTTCCTTTCAAATGTTGTTCTTCCTCATGCTTTAAGAATGTTTGCTCATATTCTTGGGGAGATCTCTGATAATGAATGCTAACAGATTTTCTCATTGAATAAACACAACACTGCCAATAACAGTTTTGTCAGTATGCACCATCTGGTGTGGGGAAAGCAGATAATTGTCGGTATGTGACTCTGGGGCATAATTTGACCCCACCTTTCTCTACTATCTACATTTCAAATCCTTATCTACTGCTGAGCAATGATAGATCTTTTCAGTCTTCTAGCAATGTTAATTCTGGCAAGTATAGAGATGTGCACTTTGCTGGATATATGAGTATGTACATTTCCTTTTTGAACGATGCATAACTAAAAGTTCAGTTACTTCCGCTTCCACTATCTCCTGCTGTGTAGTCTTCTTATTTCCTTTTTGCACATTAATTCATAAAAAGTACTGCTTAAAAAAGGTTGTGTCAAAAGTCCATACTACATTAAATTGCTTTTCAGTTCCCAAAATGTTAAGGATATCTGAAAGTTCATTTTACTGCCTCTAACACTTAGTTCTTTACAGTTTCGTTCAAAATATTCCCTTCATTGCTGTCTGCACAGTGATCCACAAAAAGGGCTGCTCACAAAAGGTTGTGGCATAAGTCAATACTACAGTCTCTTTCCATAAACTATTTTATTCAAGAACATAAACAATAAAAAATCCTCTTGAATTTGCAAAATACTAAGTACTTATATTTTATCTAGTGTAACATTGTTTTCTCTCATGATGCTATAAATACACATATCTATCTATCTATCTATCTATCTATATATATATATATATATATATATATATATATATATATATATATATATATATATATTACAGACTTAGAAATCAAGCCTCATAATTTTTATGTGATCATCAGACGCTATTTATATAAAGTAATTCTCTCTCCAGTATTGAATATTTTCAACTATCATCAATAAATTTAGAAAATTCAAAACAAATATATATATATATATATATATATATATATATATATATATATATATATATATATATTACAGAATTAGAAATCAAGCCTCACAATTTTTATGTGATCATCAGACACTATTCATATAAACTAATTCTCTCTCTCGAGTATTGAATATTTTTCAACTATGATTAATAAATTTAGCAAATTCAAAACATATATATATATATTACAGACTTAGAAATCAAGTCTGGCAGTTTTTATGTGATCATCAGACACTGTTTATATAAACTAATTCTCTCTCTTGAGTATTGAATATTTTTCAACTATGATTAATAAATTTAGCAAATTCAAAACGATATATATATATATATATATATATATATATATAAGAATGGATGGATTTTATATATTGATCTGGCATATTTTTATTACTTTAACTGTTATTTTTAGTGGATATCTATACTTAAGTTGACTCTCTGTTTCTTTTAAACAGTATTTTATTTGGTTTACCAGCCTGAACCTTCAAGAAAAGTTGTTAAAAAAATGTCATTAGATTTGAGATTCTTTTGATCACATGACTACAAAAAGTGTTGTAATAAAGCAAAGTTCTATTTTGCCTTTAAAGGACACTTTACTCGTTAAGATTTCTCAGAAAATCATAACTGCTCAGTTTCATATCCAAAACTTGAACAAAGAAATTTCGAAAGAATTAATAGATTTTATTCATTAATCTGATATCTCTTTTCATTTTAAATGTTATTTTCAGGAAAGTGTGCTTTAAAGACAAAATAGAGTCGAGCTTGAATACAATGAAAGTAATGAGGGTAGTTCGCTACAATGTGCGTGTCATGGATGGTTCTTAGCCATGAAGGTTAAAACTGGTGTAACTAAGGAACATAGTTCATCTGAACACTCTACATAAAAATAATGATAAACCAGTGAGAGGCTTTCAAGTTCATCTGTGAGGAAGGAGTTGTCAGGTGGAAAATAATTTGTTATCCACATGTCTCTGTAGATGCTTTTGGACTCTATCAAGACTGGAAAGTGAAAACTGGGCAGCTCTTGCCCATATATGGCAGCACTACTTTCTTTTTCAGCCTAATTTGGCTTTTGAAGGTAGAAGAGAGCGGGAGGAGTTAAGTATTTACTGGAGCAGTACAAGGAACTGACCATTTTTCCAGCATCTTTAGTGACGGATTGTATATACAAGTTCCACTTGAGGTCAGGATTGAGTTCAGGGAATTTTCAAACTGAACCCTTTATTTAATCTACTAGTAATTAGCATGTTGATAAAATAGAGAAAGGCAACAGTATTCATAGCAGATACAGACAAGTAATTACAGGAACTCTTACAGAAGGTAGTTAAGGGAAGTGAGAAGAACGCAACAGATTTGGCTGCATTATATGCAAACTAGCAATTGGAAACACCAAAATCTAGCAAGTACAAGAATTTAAATATCTAGAAAGTGTTTCAAAGAGGAAGAAAAATGTGATGCAAAATTACAAAACCGCATTGGAATAGTAAGAAATGCCTTCCAAATGTTAAGCTAAAAAAACATGAAAATTTCATTAGAAACAAAGAAAAGACTACTTAGTTGCTATATAATATCAGACTTCCTATATGGCAGTGAATGCTGAACAATCTCTTCACAGATGAAGAAGAGACTTGAAGCAACAGTAATGTTGTTCTACAGAAAGATAATGAGAATAACCTTGACTGAACACGTGAGCAACTATAAATTTCTTCTAGAAATTAGAAAGAGATAACTGAAATTTCTCGGTTACATAATGACGAAAGAAGACTTAGAGGATTTACACTCACAGGACATATTAAATGCAAGGGGTACTGGGAAAAACAGTGCATAACCTCCCTAAGTTTGTGCATATGGTTAGTAGATTAGGAGAGATAACAAAAAGACAAATGTTACTAAGAGCTACAAAGGACACAAAATTGTGGAGAGCCACATCTTGAAATGATGTAGCACATAAAAGAACATACTTGAACTACTGTCTTCATCATTGTCGTTATCACAATATTTCAACAGTTGTGCACTCAAGCCTTCTTCAGGTGCTTGTCAATCCATTTCAGTTTCAGGGAATTTAAAACAGGATTCTATGTTTTATCAAAATAGGTAGATTGTACTTGTTATACTGAGTAGTTCTAAATAAGCACAAGACAAAATATTCTAAGATATAGGCAGTGAAATGAGAACAATCTATGCCTGTAGATATAATAAAGGGTTCAGTTTGGAATTCCCAGAATGTTACAAGCACCAAAGACATTGATGCTATAGATATATGGTGCAATTAGGTAATTGTGACACAAGTATTGGAATTTTATAAGTGTAATTTAGATGTGGCACAAGGCCAACAGTATAGAGCAACCGGTAAGGATTGAACTCAGTATTCAGTTGTAATTGATCTAGCAAAACAAGCTTGGTAAACATTACACCACATTGAAGTACCTAGGATGATTTTAGTAAGCATAGCTTGCTTGTGGCACAAGGCAGGATGTATGAAGCACCCAGTTAGGATCAAAGTCACTACTTACTCAGAGCTGTTTTAATCAGACAATCTTGCTAATCACTGTATCACATTGAACCCAAGTATAAATTGGACATCTTTTTTTTTACCCGAATGTAAACTGGACCAGCAAGTGTAAACCAGAGTGATGACTATCATTTTTGATTCTTGTTCGGTGTCAACTTGTCTATATTTCTGATATGAGGTGTTGTAACTATTTACCCTATTTATTCAAAAGTGACTTGGCCTAAAGAGTTTTGAGTTCAATACCTGGCCAGAGGGAACAAAAACTTGGAGAGTTGAGTTATCAAGGGGAATTAAATGAAATTGAGATATCCAATGGCATGGCATGTGGAATTAGAACAATCTACTCACATGGACTAAATAAAGGGTTCAGTTTGGAATTCCAAGAAATATCACCTGAAGAAGGTTGGAGCATACAATGGCCAAAACTTTGTGAATATGGCAATAAAGATAAGGACAGCAGTCTAGAAAATGTAAGTAGTGTAAATACTGTGTCATTTTAATTCATTATGATTTTTGTTACTAACATTAAACAAGGGTCATTTTACATCTGAATTTCTGTGAGATGTTATAATTAGTGAGTTATTTACAAAATCTTTGTTATTATTACAATGTTTTGGCAGTTATGCTCTCTGGCCTTTATCAGGTATTTGTCAATCCAGGTAACCTTCAAGTCTAGGGATACCTCACTATGTTCATATTTAGTACTGCTCTCATGTTTCTACTGAGCCTAAGTATGCACTGCAATTGTATCATCAAATTCATGAGCTGAAGCTTTAATCGAATAGGCTGTTGTCCCGTGGGACAATCCTTAGTCTAGAACTTAGTCTTCAATCTGCCTGCTGCTGCAGTTACACTTCATTGCATTTACCAGGGTTTCTCTTTTCTTACTGCTATTGCTGACGCCTTGTTGTCATTTGTTTTTGTTTATAAATAGTTTCCATATTGTATTTATTTCTACACTAGGCCTACTGAAGAGGCCCTTATAGTCCTGCATGGTTTTTTTATTGATTGCTATCTTTTAATCAGTAATTGATTTTACTGAGCTTGAATGCAATGACTAAAGATCTAGTTTAAATGCTAATCAAAAGTAGCAAACCTTCATGAAATTGCAAGTCAGTAGGATACTTTTTTGGATGTGTGGCATCATACTTTTAATTATTTTAATTAATTATGATTGCATTTGTTTATTTGCTCTGGGAGCAGTATGGCACCTTTTAATGACAGACGTATTTGAAATGAAAATTGAATTTCAAATTCTCAAATCAGCAGCAGATTAATTTTTAAAAAATGATTAATTTTTTTTTAAATTTCACAGGAATACATACTGTATTTTAATTGGAAATGAAAAGGCAGTTTTTTTCAGTCGTATATCTTACTTTTACTGAATTCATTTTATTATCCACTATTTTATGATTCATTCAAGAACAGACGAATTTGTGAATATAAAAATAATTTCATTCTTTAACCATCTATTTTTAATTCTTTTCATTTTCTTTTTCTTTTTGTCTTCATTGCAAATTTCTTTTTCAACATCATTCTTTTGTTCTTGCTTTCTTTCTTTTTGTTTCACACTGCTTTATTTCTTTGCCTTCTGCTTTCATCTCAAATTTCTTTCTTCTGTTTTTTATTTTCTTATTCTTTTGCTTATTTTTTTCTCTCTGTCTTCCTCTAAAATTTCCTTCTATTTCAATATCTTTTTCTTTCTATTTTCTTTTTCTTTCATTCACTCTTTATTTGTTTGCCTTTTGTCTTTTTCTCAAATTTATTCCTTTTTTCACTACTTTTCTTCTTTTGTAATTTCTTTCATTTTCCTGTGTTTTGTTTTCTTTCTTTGCTTTCTCTCTTTCACTCAGCTTTTCTTCTTTATCACAGTTTGTTTTTTTTTTTTTACATTCTTTGTTTTTCCACATACTGTCTTCCTCTTAAATTTCTTTATTTTTCACCATCTTTCTTTCTACTTTCATTTCTTATATTTTCTTTTTTTTGTTTTCTGTCTTTCTTCCAAATTTCTTTTCTTTCTTTCTTTCACTTGATCATATACTCTTTTTTCTTTGACTTGTTTGTATATTCTGATTCATTCTTTCTTTCCTTCATATATTATCTTTTCTTTCTTTTCACCATTTTTTTCTTCTTTCTTTCTTTCATATACTATCTTTTACTCTTCATTACTTTTTCAGATGTCTATATAAACTCAGTCTTTCTTTCATTCACTCTTTCTTTCACTCTTTCACTCACTTGTCCATATACTCTCATTCTTTCTTTCTTGTACATATACACTGCCTTTCCTTTTTCACTTTTTCTTTCTCTCACTTGTCATACTCAGATTCATTCTTTATTTCTTACACTTCACTGTATACTCTCATTCTTTTTGCTTCCTCTCTTTCGTTTGCTTGGATTTTCTTTTTTCATTATTTATTTTGTCTTTCTTTCTTTCACATTATTTTTTTGTCTTGTTTTCATCCTTATTCTTAATTTCTTCTTCATCACATATCTTTTTCGAACATCATCAGAGGAATGGTGCACAATTTGAAACATAGTCTCCAAACAGCTCTTCCAAGGATTTTCTTCTCCTCTAATGGCTGCAAACCAAGATAGCTCAGTTCAGCTCTGCAATTTACCACATATCAGGAAGGGAAATGGATTCATGCCTTTTCCAAAGACGTTAGTGCTAACTGAACAAAAAGCATCCTGATTGAACTTTTGTACCATTAACCATCAAACTATCTACATGCACACACATGCAAGCATATATATATATATATATATATATATATATATATATATATATATATATATATATATATATGGTGAGAGGGAGATGAGGAATGCTTGCACATACAACTGCATATATGGATTGAAAGCAGCAACATGATTAATTGACTTTTCCTTTGTAATATGTGAAAAAGAGAAATGCTGATGTGACTTCCTAACGCAAAACCTTCCTACATGTAACAAATCGGAATGAAAATTTGTTTCTTTCTCATTTTGTTTAGCGTGTTGAATTCTAGGACAGTGTTGGAGAGGGTGTCTCTGCAGCTTCCCAGGTCCTTGTGCATGGATAACGTCAACCCTAACATATGCATAATGGAAAGAAAAAGAAATAAAGTGCAAAATGCAGATATAATTCATTTCTTCATTTTTCTTTAAATCTTTTTTTTTTTTTGTATTGTCTTTTGGACATGTCTTGAAACAGAATTCTTTGTAAGCACGTCTAACATTGTCAAGAAAATTATAAAGGTTTTTCAAAAAATGAAAAAGCAGAAGTTGGTAAATCAAAAGAGAAAAAAAGTATACCTACAAGTAAAAGAAATAGGTTATACAGACAGGCAATGAGTGATTGCTTGCTTTTTTATAGCTTATCAACACTTTGTGGGTTATGGAAAACTAAAACATATTTTGGATGGTAACAATAATTTGTATTTATTTTTTTGAGAGTGAATATTGAATTTTTCCATATACAATTCCTACTATTTAACCCACAGATTGGGGGAGGAGAAGAGATAGATTCATACCTTTCCCAAGGGTATTTGTGATTAAGTGTGGACCTGACTAGAATTTGAACACTGTTCTCTGATTTCTCATATACAGACAGGCAAAAGAAAGAATGAAAGAAAGATATTATACTGGTAGGCAAAAGAAAGAAGAAAAAAATAAAGGCAGACAAAAAGAAAGAAAGAGAATAGACAGACAAGCAAAAGAAAAAAGTAAAAAAAGAACAGAGATAAGCAGAATGAAAAACAGAATAATAATGAGAGTTGACAGACAATTGTAAGAAAGAGAGTAATGCTGACAGGCAAAAAAAATATAATGAATAAGAGTATACAGGTAGGCAAAAGAAAGAAAAAGAAACAGACAAAACCTCTCATGTGAATATCAAATTTTCCAAGCTCTCTTTCCTCATTAATTTTCTGACAAATTTCAATTATTTCTTCCTGATAAGTATAAGTGTCCTTTTTGCTTCCATTTTCTGTAAAACACTTATTGTTGCGTGCATGTTCAGTTCATGATGTTCCCAGCATCCCTCTATAGAACTACATTTCTATTGCTTCAAATCTCTTCTTTATCTGTGAAGAGATTGTACAGCATTTGCTACCATATAGAACTGATATTATCTAACAGTTCAGTACTCTTTTCTTTGTTTCTAATGAAATTATTGTGTTTCTTTTTCTTTGCCTAGCTTTTTGAAGGCATCTTTTGCTATTACAATGCACCTTTGGATTTCAGTGTCACACTTTCCATACTTGAATTTAATTATTTCAGTTTATTTTTTATGTTAGTTTTGTTTTTTATTTTCTGCATAATCTGTTCTCTGAAAAATGGAATTAAAAAAATGAAACTAAAATGAAAGAAATAAATTGAACTAATTAAGAAAAAAATTTAATTTAATCAAAAATCATCTCAGAACAACACCAAAAATGTTTCTTACTTGATCTGGGAGAATATGTGATTAAGATACTGATGTAATGGAATAACCAGTCATCCCCATGAATGATTACACTTCAAGTAGTAATCTCTATCTATAAAAGGCAGGATATGTGTGTGTGTGTGTGTGTGTGTGTGTGTGTAACAAATGCACAGCCGCAATTTTCGATGGATTGCACCAAAATTTACATGCACATGCTCCAAGTTAGTGGGAAGGCCAAGACCAACTGCATTTCCCAACTCCCATTGATAGTGAAAATAATCAGTTTTTCATGCTTCTACGGCAGTTTTCATATAGTTTGCAGCCATTTTGTACTGGCCAGAGTGAGAGCCTATAGCTGGCTGCTACAAATAGGCAGGAAGATTCTCTTGGCCAGTGTGAGAGCCAACAGCTGACTGGCACAAATGTTAACTAGCATGCTAGCATGCAAAAAAATCGATAGCTGCATTCGTTACAAGTGGGAAAAATTTAAATCTGCATGGCACTTTACTGCAATTGACTCATTTACTTGTTTAAACTCAACGTTGATTCTGATTCTGCAGAACTGGGTTGGGTGTGTAAAAGTATTTGTTGTTAACATTCTTTTTTCATTCGGTTTTTCCAGTTACGTGTTCTTTTTTTAAAGCTGATAGTTTTGTCTTCATTTTGTTTAGTTCTTTTTTTGTAACAGATTTAATGTTTAGTATAGAGCTTAGAAAAAATTCGCAATGTGAGATAGGCAAGAAATAAGGCATGTAGCAACATCAGCACATCAAAGGGCACTCCTTTAAAGGCAAGGAAGGGCAAAAATATTTTAAGTCAAGAGATAGCGATTGCTGTATGAGTCGTTAGATTTTTGAATCAAGCACGGGCAACGTCGGGCCATGCAGCTAGTTACCTATAAAGTCAACTGTCTACAAGAGACTTGAGGAAGAGTGAGAGCGAGAAAATGCAAGCATGTCCAACCTTTCAGTTAGTGGCACTCACTACTAGATTGACCAGTGTGTATAACTGTACCATATTTCATATTGTACTGGTTGTGTACAATAAACCTTTCTTCTATTATCCACCTGGTGTTAAGTATTTATTCTCTTAGCACGAACTATAACAGAAACATTTTTGGTAGTTTTGGGAGAAGATTTAGCAGATTTTGAAGATGTCATGAAAAGCACAATATCTCCAGAGTTCCTTGAGGTAATCCCAAGATATAACTGTATAAACTGAAATGTGGCAACATACCATTTAGTAAGACTTTATTCTCTTGCAAAAAGAAGGTTACAAATATATTAAATTTATAAGAAATGTAAATTTCTTATTAGCATAAACTTTATTTTTAATGGTTTTTAAGTTGACATCCCTGTCTTTTTTATTATTTTCTTAAACAGTGAAATTAATATCAACCAGCCTAGACTGAGAAGTCCTACTAAAGAGAAAGTGCCTCCCAACAGGAATCAAACATGTATTCTTATCAGGAAAGGCATTTCTATAGCCAAAATGTGCCATTACCATTTAAGTCACAGGAGTCCATCAAAATAAAGCAAGGTTCAGTTACCTACTTATAGAATGAACACATCTGCAAGCTTCATTTGGTAGCTAAAATATAAACACAGTGATATTTTAAATGGATTTTTAATGACATTATTTTTTTTTACTGTAAGAATTATTTATAGCAGGTACAGGTATTTGAGCTGCTATGCCATTTTTTTTTTTAATTTCTTAAACAATGAAATTAATATCAGCCAAGACTGAGAAGATCTACTAAAGAAAACTATATCTTACGACAAACCTGTATTTTCTTTTTGCATCAGAAAAACCATTCCTATAACTGATACCAATTAAGACACAGGAAAACATTATGTTAAGGTAACTGAGATTTAGGAGGCATGGTGGAGTAATGGATAGTGGCTCAGATTGAAGAATTGGAGAGCTGAGTTCAAATTCCAGTCAAATCCATAACATTCACTCACATGCTAAAACCCTTGAGGAAAGTATGAATCCTCTTCTTCTCCCCCCAGCTATGGGTAAATAGCAGGACAGACCGGTTTCTATAGCCTTGGAATGCAACTAGTCTACCGCAGAAAGAAATGGCAACCTACTGCGGGTAAAAAATCTGCCTTGTTAGTCATGTATTGAAAGATACATGATTGCCTAAGCATGTATCACACATGAAACATAACAAACTGAATTGAGACTTGTATCATTATGACAGTCTCCTGTGATCTGATTAGAAAGGTTTCTCTGATGGAAAAGAGAATACAGTTTCATTTCCTGTCAAGAGTTGGATTTGTTTTTTTGTTTTGTTTTTTAATAGTACTTCTCAATCTCCACCAGTTGTTATTAATTTCACTGTTTACAAAATTAAAAATACAGAATCAGGCACTAAAAATAATGTTTATACTAAGAAATAATGTTAGATTAAAAATTTAATTTAAAGAAATGTAAAATGTTTTAAGCAGTTGGGTACAAGAACAATAGAGAATTTGATTCATTTTATTATGTAATTTATGTATGGAATGGAAGATGTTCTAAATTTCATTTTTGTTTTTTGTTAATCAAAGAAACACGTCATGTCTGTTCATGTAATGCCACATTTGCAGCAAAACATGATAATGTGGAAAATAAAAAAAAATGGTAATGACCTGCCATTCACTAGAAAGCCAACCCGACAAACATAGAAAAGAGGAACAGAAAAAAAGTCTCATATGTTATCAATATCTACATATTTTGATATAAATCTAGCAGGAAAAAGATAGTCATTCCCTTTTCTAGAAATGCCCAGATAAGAGAAAATACTGTAGGAAACTAAGAAACATAAATCGATATAAATCTAGCACAAGAAATGTGGACATTTCCTTCTCTAGAATGATGTCCTGATAATAGAAAATACCATAGAATATCGATAAAACATAAAACAATATAAATCTAGCAGGAGAAAGATGAGTATTTCCTTCTCTTGAATGATGTCCAGTTAATAGAAAATACAATAGAATACCGAGAAACATAAAACAATATAAATCTAGCAGGAGAAAGATGACCATTTCCTTCTCTAGAATGATGTCCAGTTAATAGAAAATACCGTAATTAAACTGAGAAACATGAGTTTATTTAAATCTAGCAGGAGAAAGATGACCATTTCCTGCTCTAAAATGATGCCCAGATTATAATTAAACTGAGAAACATAAATCAATATAAATCTAGCAGGAGAAAGATGATCAATTCCTTCTCTAGAATGATGCCCAGATAATAGAAAATGCTGTAGGAAAATTCAAATAATCTGCAAACATCTACTTGATGGCTGTGATTTTTATTGCTCAACAAATGTGCGTACATATCAACATATAATGGCTGGCACACCTGTTTCCTGAGCACATACATCTACTATGGTCGCTAGATAATCTCTGTTGCAAAAGCCTGCTCTGGTACTTTTGTATTCAACAGTCACATATCCTACCATTTTTCCCCCTCCCATTTCTGTGTTTTATCCCATGTGATCAATAACTATAGGTTTCTCAGCAATCTATTATGGATCCAATGTCTTCTCTTTTTCACTAATATGATTCTGCTGATACTTTTTCAAGATTTTCAGCAGGATTGAAAGATACATAATGTGAAGTCTGATAGGACAGACATAGGAAATGTTTATAATTTTACATGTTTCAATTTTATTTAAATTATCATCAGAAATCTTTTGGAAATTATTTATGGAAGGAAAAGTTCTGGTACCTTTAGTTCTAATTTGTTTCTTTTTCATTTGTCAGATATATCTCACACTTTTTTTTATTGTGGGGTTATTGAGTACACATGTGTGCATCTGGATACCAGTGGGCATTTTTGTGTTAATCTGGTAGTGTCTGTGTGTATAATTCCTGAAAATGGTAGTGGGATGTTGGCACACCTGTATGTTTAGGTATCATATTTGGACCACTTTTATGCTTTTTTTTTTTTTTTGGTGGGGGACCCCATGATCATTTGATGAAAAAATAGCTTTTTTTTTACTAATAGATTAGTTTAGAATTGTGTTATACAAATAGTAAGTGTATATGCTTCTTTTATATATAATTTATATATTAATATTATTATTAATATCTTTTAAATATTTTATACTAATTAGTTTATATTAATATACTGTATTAATATTTTATCCCATTAATATTTAAAATTAATAAATTAAATTAATTTATATAATAAATTATAATCTTCATATAATTTTCCTTTTATTTATATATATATATATATATATATATATATATATATATATATATATATATATATATATATCCTTCCTTCCTTTATATATCTTTGTCAGTTTTTATTGAATTTTTACAATCAAAACATCTATTAGAGTACAAGGGACAAGGTATTTTAATATGGCATAAATTACTGTAGAAATTTCAATTATCAGTTGTAACAACCATTATATGATGAAATTGCTCTGTGGACCACTAAAATATTACAATAGGCCCCCAATTTGCTTTTTGTTGTTTGGTGTGGACTCCCAGTAATATTACATTGATTCCCAAGTGCCATATGGACCCCGGTTGAGAATCTCCAGTCTATCACTTTAAAAAGGAGTTATTATTCTGCTGGTGTACTGTGTAGAGATTTATAATAACTATAGTGCTTTATAGGCTATAGATTTATTTATGTAACTGTAAGATTTTCTTATTTGTCTATATTTCTGAGATGAGGTATTGTAATTATCTATATTGTTTGAACTGTTGTTCTCATCTTTGTTGTCATATTCACAATGTTTCAAACAAGATATCTGGAAGAGGCATAGCTCATTGAACTAGAACAATCTACCCCAGTCGATGAAATAAAAGATTTGATTTGAAATTCTAATCACCTGAAGAAGGCCAGAATGTACAACAGTCAAAACATTGTGAATATAGCAACAAAGATGAGGAAGACAGTCTGAACAATGTAAGCCGTGTAAATAAGATTTTCTTAATTATGTTTTATTCCATTCAATCCAGAGTAGTTTTAAAGATTTCTCAGCAGCCTCTGTTAGGGATCCTTACTTTTCACTAACCCTAAGCTATGCTTTCTAAATTTTTAGAGGTACTGTCTGATAAAACCCTAAGCTCCTATTTCTCTTGGTTCATAAATCATTTATCAGCTTCTGCTTCAGCACTGTTCCATGATTATTGATATCTGGAGAGATTTCTTTCAAGTGATATCATGGTGTACTCCTCCCAAACCTTTAAGTTCTCAGATTATGTGCTTGGTTTTATCTGAATAGAATATAAGATCTGGGCATAGTGTTGTTCAAACAGTATTATCAGAGAACCTTAATTATTTGCCCATCTCTACAATGACTTGCCAATCAGGTGTCAAAGAAAGTTGATTTGTCAGTAATTTTAGAAAGGTATGGACTTTTCTGAATGGTTCCAAATTACCCTCTCATTTCCAATTCTTTCCTAGTCTCTTCAGGACCATTTCCAGGTCTCAAAACAATCACAGGAGCCTTCATTTCCCACAAATTCCTCAGATCTCTGGCAAAATCAATATACTTTTTTTTATTATTATTATTTGATTTGATATCCTCTTCAATGTTTCAACCAATAGACAGTAATATTTCTGCTCCTTCCTGCAGCTTTGAGACACAACACTTTCCTCAGCACATGTGCTGTTCCAAGCAGTGCTGTCATGTTTGCACTCCCAATAATATCAGGTCTCTTCTTGATGTCTTGCAAGGCAGAAAGCTTCTTGGAAATAGTCCTGAGTGTGCCAAACACAAAAGGAGCAACTTGAACTGCTGCTAGGTATATTTCTATAATTTTCCCTGCCAGGTATTGATAACTCAGTATTTTCACCTGCACTGCAATCATGATGTTCTTATCCCAAGATACCATATCTATTATGACTGCTCTTATGATATCAGGATAATTGCTCTCCAGGCACTTGTCAGTCAACATTGTCATATTGCACATGAGCTTCACTTGCTCATTATTCTTTGTATTATGTCAGGGTTGCACATTGATGCAGGAATTCTTTTTCTTCTGATATGGTGTCAACAAGACATCCTGCAACAACTTTTCTGAGAATCCTCACAGTAAATAATGGCAAATTTATGGAGGCATACAATCTTGTTGTCAAGTTTAATTTTCCCTAAGCTCTTTTTCAATTCTCTAGATAGTGTTCCGAGTGTACCCTTTATTACTGAAATTACTACAACGTTAATGTCAAGTGTGATAGTTTAACTTCTTTCATTTTTATTTAAAATTCATCAGAAATGTTTTGGAAATTAATTATGGAAGGGTAAGTTCTGGTACCTTTTTTTCAGAATTCCATAGCTTTTGCAATGCCTAAGCCAGATCAGTTTGGATCCATAGTGCTGGCACAAACACCAATATTGATGTGAACACACTTTATCATGGTGCCTCCTGTATTCTCTTTGTGTAAGCATTTCACAAGCTTTTATGACATATGTCACAGTCTTCATTTTTCCACACAACCTACACTTATCTGATTCTAACAGAAGGTAAATGTGAGAATTGGTATTTTGAGCTAGGTCTTGTGCAGATACTGTCAGTCTTACAGACTCTCTTTTCAGGTCACTCATCATCAACCAGTTCCATGACCTCCTTTGTCTCTCACTCAAACACACCATACAGAGCTGACTCCTTCTTTGTAGATCATTTCTCAATTATAATTAATTCTTTATATTCTTTAAATTCTTATATGATTATATTATTACATTCTTATATTCCATAATTCCATATATTCTTATATTAATATCTGTCGATTGTAACTATTTACAGCCTTCTTCAGGTGATATTTATTGAAATTTTGAACCAAACACTTTTAGTCCCCAGAGTAGATTGTTCTAATTCCAGGAACCATGCCTTTGGATGTCTAAGTTTTAATTAATTCACCTTGATAACTCTCTAATTTTTTGATTTCTCATGGCACATGACCCAGTGGATAAAAGCATTGGTTGATTGATCCTAAAGTGACTTGACACAAAAGTTGCGAGTTCATTCCCTGGCCTCAGTGGGTAGAATAAAAACTTGGAGATTTATCAAGACAAATTAACTAAAACTGAGATATCCTAAAGCATGGTATGTATAATTAGAACAATCTACCCCCATGGACTAAATAAAGAGTTTGGTTCAAAATTCCAATGCATATCACCTGAAGAAGGTTGGAGTATAGAACAGCCGAAATGTTGTTATTGTGACAGCAAAGATGAGGACAACAATGTACATTGTGCAAATAATACTTATATTCCTTACATTCTTATATTCTTATATACTTTACATTCTTATATTCCTATATACTTTACATTCTTATATTTCTATATACCTTACATTCTTATATTCCTATATACCTTACATTCTTATATACCATATATTCTTATATTATTTATATTCTTATATTTCATATATTTGCAAATTATTATATTCCTTATATTCTTATATACCTTTCATTTTTATATTCTTTACATTCTTATATTCCTATTTATCTTATATTCTTATATTCTTATATTCCTGTATACCTTACATTCTTATATACCTTATATTCTTATATTATTTACATTCTTATATTCTTTATAATTATTATTAACACTAGTTCTGTAATTGTTAACTATTCTATTGCACATACTAATATAGTAGGAGGTTTTCCTCAAAAGAATGTGCAAAATGCTAAGACGTCAACAAAGATATAAAAGTGGGGGGGCATGGCAGAGTGGGGAGATTGCAGCAGAGGGTGTTTCAGGATCAAGGCCATAATGCTAAAATCAATAGAAATAAAACTAATTCAACCTCAAACACTCAAGTGTTGGTAAGAGGGACGGAAAATGTTTCTCGCACTTCCTCTGAAGTTATGAAGAATGAAAATTCTTTGATAAAAAAAACCCCAAAAAACAAAAAGATATATATTTTGAAAAATTCATTGAAAGGAAATGTAAAATGAAAATCTGAGATAAAAGAAGAGGAAATAATATTTTTAAAATTTATCCAGAAAAATCAGTAAAGTGAATAAATCTGCCCGAAGGTTAGAGGGGAGGTTGGTGCGATAATGGATTTCAATTGAATCTAAAGGAAAAATAATGAGAGAGTGAGAGAGAAACAGGTAAGCAAAAGAATAAGCATAGGTAATGGTGGTGGGTATGTTTAAAATGAATTAAACTAACTTCAATGTAGATTGATGCTTATGGCTTTAACTTTATTTAACAGAGATAGACCAAGGTAGGTAGATACTCTTAAATATATCAATAAATAGATAAGACTGAGATAGATAGATCAGGCTTAGATATATCAATAAATAGATAGATAAGACTGAGGAAGGTAAATAAGTCTTAGAAAAGACTGAGGTATGTTTATAAACTTTAGAATAATAAGACTGATATAGGTAGATAAGTCTTAGATATATAGAAAGATAAAGATAAGATAGATATATGTCTTACATCAATATGTAGATAGATATATAAAACTAAGGTAGGTATATAAGTCCTAAAAATATAAGACTGAAGTAGATAGATAAATTTGAGGTAAATAGATAAATCTAAACAAACAGATATGACTAAGGTAGGTGGATAAGTTTTAGAAATATAAGACTGAGATAGGTAGATAAATCTTAGATAGAAAGATAAGAATGAGGTAGGTAGATACATATTAGATTGGCAGATAAGACTGAGGAAGGTAAATGTTTTAGCTAGATCTATATAGAGAGATAGATAAGTATGAGTTAAGTAGATAAGTCTTAGATAACACTCAGGTAGAATTGAGCTCACTAGCTTGATAAATAGATATGATTGAGGTAAACATACAAAGGTGAATATACATAATTCTGAATGGTCTGTTATGGATAGATGGTAATAGTAATTGCTATTTCCTTATAAAGAAACATTCGGTATTCATAGACCAATCAAACAGTTCTGCTTTTATTGAAATTAATGAAACCTTTCTTTTAAAACAATTTTTCAGCAAAATTGGTTTCTCAAGCCCACTTAATGTCATTGCTTATTCCAATACTGATTATCTTCTCCTCAAGTTACATGTGTTATTCGTTTTAGTTGTTACTGCTGTTAAAAAGTTCTCAAGTGATGTGTTTTCACTTATTTAGTACAGTTCTTTGTTTTTGATTTTGTATCATCAGTCTATAATCTTCAAAGAAAAATCCATCCTGGGTATGACTATAAACTACATCCCATTGCAAGACCTCTGGTCAGGAGGTTTTGAAGAGCATGAAACCACAACTTAATTGCTGTTATTCCCAGGTCCACTCTGACTCAGGGTGGTAGCACCTGTTAGGTTCCAAGGCAAATAGTTAACTCCCAAACTGGGGTTAAAACAATATGAAAGTATAAACATTTTTGTAGTAAAAATACCAGCAATACATTTTGCTAGTAAAAAAAAAAAATATAATAGCAATACATTTTTTGTAAAAAAAATTACTAATACTAATATTAAATTTTGTCATTGAAAGACCAATAAGGAGTTGATATGCCACTAAAAAAAAAAAAAAAAAACAATCAAAAAAAGATAATTTTTGTCAAGACCTTCAGGCTTAACTTTTTCAAAGCCTTTTTTCACCCTTGATCATAGAAAGCAGTTATATACAGCTGATAATTTAAATATGCCTGAATAAGTTTGATGCCATGCATCACATCCATACAAAAATCTTGATCTGACGAATCTATTTAAGAAAATGACTTGGGTTTTCAGGCTAATCTTTTGATTTTATAGCAACTTGTGGTATTGGGTAAAACTACGTCTAGTACACCCTATTCTATGTCCGAGTTCCTCATATTCTATACTAAATATATGATATGGCTACTCATTTCCATAGTCCTGGGTATGATGATAAACTACATATGGCAACAAGGCATCTGATCAGGAGAGTGGAGGTTTTCAGGTGCATGGAATCACCACATAACATTTAGCACACTGTATCATTTATAAATATTACTGCTTGTATATGGAATCACATCAAAATATAGTGTTTTATATATTAGTTCTACATATTTGAAATTGCAGTAGCCTGGCAATCAATTTCAGTCAAGATTGTTTTAGATGTTGTCATAGAAGGATATGTCTACACAAACAAAAAATTCAAATTTAACATTGGCAGGACTAACATTTTGCTTGGCGAAATTAGTTACCTACAGGGTGCTAAAGGTTAATTGCCGTTGTTCCTAGGTCCACCCTGACTCAGGTGGTAGCACCTGTTAGGGTCACAGCTATGGACAAATAGTAAACCCCAAAACAAAAACAAAATACTATGAAAGTATTAAAATTTAAAGTAAAAATACTAGCAATATATTTTATCTGTAGTTGAGCTTTATATACTGCAAAACAAAATCAACCAACTAGCCATTTCCAAGGACACTCATCTGCTAAGGTAACTAGACAATCTTTGTTGCTCAGGCACATGAGTGTTTCTTCAACACCCACTCAACCCACCTGTGGTTTATACTGCAACTATGCTGAGCAGACTGTCGTTATAGTTTCTGGGAAAGAGCACATAATCTGGTGTGATCAATAGTTTGAACAAGGTCATTATGTTCTGATACTCAGTCACAATGACTTGTCACTTTATGCAAGCACAACCAACTCAGAACAGTTTTATCGATCCATTTTCTCGCATAAGCCTAGGGTCAATCCGTAATATATTGTTTTCAGTCATTATCCAGTTGTGGCACATAGTCAGATCACTTCCCCAGCTAAATAACATCAAAGAGTTATTGTCGATGACTCATAAAAAATATATATTTGATATGTCCCAGAAAGGGATATGTTTGATGGAAGTAGGTAAGTGGGTTTGACTACTGTAACCAAGTAGTACACGGTAGCAGTAATCGACTAGTACTCGTCATAGTCGCAGGTAATAGGTATAGATCAATAGGATAGTCAATGGCATAGTCTAATGGGCATCATCATAGATTTAACTCTGTCATACCTACACATCCATCTGTATTTATGACGGACAGCAGCTAATCATATTCCAGTGAGGGGGAACAAAGGTGTATGCATATTCCATTATATCAATATTACTTACATTAATTAATTATATATAATATATAATATATTATATATATATTACATTACATTATAATATATTATATATATATTACATTATATTATATATATATATATATATATATATATATATTACATTATATTATATATATATATATATTATATATATATTACATTATATTATATATATATATATATATTATATATATATATATATATATATATATATATATATATATATATATATTACATTATATTATATATATATATATATTATATATATATTACATTATATTATATATATATATATATTATATTATATATATATATATATATATATATATATATATATATATATATATTACATTATATTATATATATATATATTATATATATATTACATTATATTATATATATATTATTTATTTATATTATATATATATATATATAATGTTTCTATCCTTTTCTGCCATGTTTCTATCCACTGCTAGAAGGATTCTTGATGTGTGGCCCTCAGCTTCATCATTACGTCTTCAAAAAAGGTCTCCTTGATGATCCCCTTGAGCTTGAGGAAAAGAAAAAGTTACGCAAAGATCAGGTGAATAGGGAGGTTGTTCCAGTATGGTGGTTCTTCTTGTCCAGGAACTGCTACATGTTCAGGATATTATGAGCAGGTACATTGTTAAGGTAAAGCAGGCTCAATTTGTTTTGCCATAACTCTTGTCTCTTTTCACACACTTAGCAAAGCAAATGTCACAAGATCTCTTTGTAGACTTGCTGATTGATCATCTAGCTCAGTGGTAAGAACTCACTGTGGACAATGCCTCTCACATTGAAGAACAGATGTCTCTCATATCAAAGTCCTGTTACTTTTCAAACAGACCTTATAGGCCAAAAGTTTGGGGCCACCCTATTGATTACATATTTAGTAAGTTTCATATCTTCTTTGGTTTAATTAACTTTTACTAAGCTAGATTGCTGAAACTGTTTAACTTATCAGTGCAGACTGTCAGTTTTTTTTAGAGAAATTTAAAAATCTGTCAGCCCAAAGATTGCCATTAGCTAGCAAGGTCGATAAGGCTAGAATTTTTTGGCTGCTGTGGAAGGCTGTGAATAATGTGTGATGGTAACCTCATATCTGCTCAACAAACTAATGACAGCTGATTAAAAAAGTACTGGATCATGGAGTGATGGATTAATAAGGCCAGACTGTAGCCTATCATTTCTATAGGCATTTTGGAAACATGTCTAAAGATTTTTAAACAAAAATTTAGGCAAGAAGAAGAAGAAAAGAACATGATACCCTAAACTGAAGAAATCAAACATAATTTCTAATTATTAATATTCATTCTTCATTTTCCTGTATCTTATTATTTTTGCTATTATTACAACACACTGGGTCAATTTGACAGCTTTACAAATAACATGAGACTTGGACTTACAGCCCACACCTCAGGAACTTATCCTTCAAAGACATCACCATAACCACTTCAGCCAGGAAATCTTGGATGAGTTAACAAGGCATAAATCAAATGTAATTCTGACACGCCTCCCACTTTTATGCTCAGTGCCATTTCTGTTTAATGGCATCGTAAGAAGCTGTCTTTAAATGGCTTCAAGCAAATGAATCCTTGGAATCTTAAAGCAGTGGATCCTTAATTACACCCTAATAGACTAGTGTTACAAAATCAGTAACAACAGAAAACACATCAATTAAACAATTGCATCAGCTAAAATGGGAAGCACTTATAAATAGAAGAGAAAATAATGATGTAAATGTGTTAACATTTCACACAATCAAAAACAAAAGTTTTTCAAAGAAACTTTTATCTGTTTAAAAAGAGAAAAGAAAAAAAGAATGATAATAATGTACTTTAGGAGTTTAATTTTCTGAAAAACTATCTTAAGAATGAGATTTTATAAATTTCAATTGACAATAATGCCACATATTCACTCAATGTATGTTTCCTGGATAGCAATTGCAAATTTTAATATTACCTTCAAGTTTTTGTTAAATTTTCAATGCATTTATTATTTTTATCATCAACTAGATCACGCATAAACTGGTTTTCATGATATAAAATGATGAGGTAACAAAATCAATTTTATTATTAATTACACATTTTATTTTGTATTTAAAGACTGTGAAAGGTTGTAAAAGGTTGTTGAAGCTTGGGTAAGCATGGAACAATAATAATACAACACAAAATGTACGTAAACAAAATGTATTGAAACAAGGAAAAGGTACACAATATTTACAGTTAGTTTTGGTATATTCTTGGGAAGACTGTTCCTGTAGAATGGGTTGACTTAATCGCAGTCGGGCAGAGTCTCTGGATTGGATCTCTTGTTACTTCCCTCATCTTCCCGGTACCAACCCATATTTATATGGTCGGTACTCCACTATGTAAATTAGGTGGATCGTACCACAACAAAGGTTAAAGACTAAAAATTTTCCACTGGATTTCATAGATAACACATTGTGGTGAAAATTTGAAGTAATAGCCTAAAACAGGTGTAGTCTTTTTCAAAATAATAAGTATAAATAAATAAACAGATGCATGCTGGTCTGCTGCCATTATATATTTTGAAATAAATAAATAATTATTTATTTATAAATAAATATATATATAAATTATATATACTTGTTTCTTCCTCATAGTTTATTTCAAAATATGTAATTGCAACAAATCAGCATGCATCTATTTATCTATTTACCATTAAGTCATGTGACACATATAGTCCCTTCGCCTTTCAAGTAGTTGTTTATAAAACAAAATTCTAATGTAGCGTAATGAATTGTATATGTTGTGTTATCATATTTAAATTTATTCAATAATGATTTCATAATGTATTTTTAAGACATGTTATTTTTTACATGGACAATTGTTGGAATATGTATTGCCATAAATCAGTAAAACAGCCATAGCCCAAGAAACCCTTGTGTAATTTTAATGAAATTTGGCGCTTCACTTGGCAAGGGTTTGAGGTACAAAATGCTCTTAAATTGGTTGGGGTGTTTTGTATCATTTAAGCAAAATCTGGGAAAACACACACACACA
The DNA here is from genome assembly GCA_903632075.3 of Acanthosepion pharaonis. NCBI lineage: Eukaryota > Metazoa > Mollusca > Cephalopoda > Sepiida > Sepiidae > Acanthosepion > Acanthosepion pharaonis. The sequence continues at coordinate 620,730 of CAHIKZ030000675.1, read as the reverse complement.
CACACACACACACACATACATACATACAAGATTAGAGTTTTAATATTTTAGAGATATTATTATGATAGTTCTGTCTCAGTGCCACCTATGTTGAAAAAGTCTAAACAAGCTGTTATTATGGGAGACAACTCACAAGCAACATTCATTGAGACACAGATATCAGATATAACAATAAATTATAATTCTTTGCCTTAGTAAGTAGAAGAATTTTATAACAAAGAATGTGATAAAAAGCAACAATAAGAGGGATTAAAACTAATAATAAAGCACTTGTAGTGCTGTTCTATAATAAATTATATTCATTGTATTTTTGAAGTTAGTAATCTGTGATATTGTTATATATGGTACCTACAAACACTAATGGGTATGTGCCAATCTTCATAAATACGTTAGACACTATATTAAGTGGGGGTAATATGCTGCATAATTAGTCCACCACTAGCAGTGGCTTACCTACTTCATGCCGTTAGCGAGTATTTTGATTATTCCTCATTCAGTAACCCTTTCTAGGTTACAACAGAAAATATAGTTAAAAGGAAACGAAGAAAAGAAAGGTTGAAAAGAATTAAAGTGATAGAAATTTTGAGAAAGACGTAAACAAAATGAAAGAGGATGAGTCTTTAAGGATTGGGTACAACTTTAAATCTCACTGGGGACCAATATTTTATTATTTATTCATATTCCACTCAAAAAAACTACTTAAAATTCTTCAGAGAATCTGCCATGAACCATATTGTTATATGGCATACTTATGAACACTAATGAGTATGTCCCAATCCTGATAAATACATTGGACACTTTTGTAAGTGGCGGGTAATATGCAGTCTAAATAGTCTACCACTAGCAGTGGTTTACCTACTTTACGCTGATGACAAGTATTGTATCTTGTTGATGTCATAAAGATTACCATTTCATTTCCAACCACTGTTTTGGTTATTCCTCATTCAGTAACCCTTCCTAGGTTACAACAGATTTATTTCTATTTTGGACCCCAGGGTAACTAAATTCATTTAACCATCACTTTTATCCAGTTCGTCCTGCATTCTTCTCTTTGTTCAAGAAATGCAAAAAAGCCATATACAAAGTTTCAGTAGTAGATACAGGCTCTAAAACAATTCTCCTCTTCTTTTATGTACCAAGTTGCTGCAAGATGTGAGCAATTATGACACTCCACAACTTCCTGTCTTTTGTAGCTTTTATTAATAAGGTTTGTCTATTTGCTGTCCTTCCTAATCCCTGTTCTGCCAACCATTTACACAAGCTTGTTAGGTAGGTTATTCACTACTTTCCTCTTGCCTTCAATATGTCCTCTGAGTGTCAAATTCTCTAAGCTCTCTTTCCCCATTATTTGGCCAAGAATTTTAATTGTTGCTTTCTGTTTCTAAAAGCAAGTGTCCTTTTTGTTTCCATTTGCCTTAAAACTTTGTCATTACTCACATGTTCAGTCCACATCCACTGCCATACAGGAGGATTGATTACATCACCTAACAGTTTAACACTCTTTGTAATGGAATTTTCCCATTTCTAAATACTTAGCTTTCGTAAGGCATCTTTTGCGTTTATGGTGCACCTTCAGATTTTGGTGTCAAATTTTATGTTGTCTGTTTGAACACTTTCCAGATATTTAAATTTTTGTACTTGCTTGCTTTTGACATCTCCAGGTCATCATTTTCATTCTGGGCTGGTCTGCTTGCTGACAGCTGAACATTCTGTTTTCTTATAATTGAGAGTTATTCCTTTCTTCTGACTTTCACTGGCATATAGGTGAATTGATATTTTATAATAGTTCAGCATACTTTTCTTTCTTTCTCAAAATGTTGTGATAATAACCATGATAGAGACTCTAATCTGAACAAATGTATTTGTCATAAGGATAATCTGTAGTTTCAAAAATTCAAAAAATATATTCTTTCTTCATCTTTCTTATTAAATACTCTGTATTAGTAAAGATATACAGCTTTTATATCTACATGCATTACAAAAGCAATAAGAATGGTTCCAGATTTAGCAGGCCCCTGATTTTGGTGCTTGAGGTGGTGTAGTAAGATTCCAGCCTTTGTCAACTTCATTCTTGTTGTTACAAAAGAAGTGAAATCAAGATGAAACAGGTTGGAAGATGTCAGTGTCATTCAGATTTTCTACTCAACATATCTGCTTTTATCAATCAAAGAAAAATGTAGGTGTTATGATTTGATTTATCTTGTGGCTATGGTTCACTGAGTATGACATGGTACTCAGTAAATTGCATTTCTTTTTCTGTACTGTGTCCCTTCAAGATCTTGGCAATCATGGCTCTCCACAGTTTCCTGTCCTTTGTAGAGCTTAACAAATTTTGTGTTATGCTACTTGTCTCAAAACCTCTTTTGCCATCCATTTACTCATTTGGTAGATTATGAAGAGTTTTCTTCTGTCAGTCCTTCCTGCAGTATGTCCTGTGAGTATCAAATTTTCCATTCTTTAATAGATAATTCTGACTTTGTTGTGTCAGTATATCTCCATGGCTGAAATGGTAAAGGCACACTTTAGTTTAAGAAGTGGTTTCCCTGAGGTAAAGATATATATATCCATATACATCAACCTAGAGACAGGAACTCTGATTAAAGAAAATGGGGCTTTGTTAGTAATCAAACCTATGTTCCCATTTTAATTTAAGAAAACACTCTCAAACCCAGCATAATTTAATATTTAGCTATGAGAAGTAATTACAGGAAAGTAATGCTTAGTTAGCCTATTAAAATGTGCATCTATTGTTGGGATGAACACACACACACACATATATATATATATATATATATATATATATATGATAGAAATAAAAGTATAAAATTTAATATTACAAGACATATTAAACAAATAAAAAATAAAAAAAAAACAAAAAAAACACAACAACAGGGAGGAAGCAACTGGTTTCAATCCCGCTCTTCAGGCTTCAACGGGAGATTCAAAATTAATACAGAAAAATGTACAATAAGGAATAGGGGAAAAATATATATATATATATATATATATATATATATGCAGAAGGAACTAGAGACAGATGACAGCGAGTCCCAGCAAACACTCACGTTGTTTGCACAAAGCAGGCTTACGGGATCCGATGTAAAGTGCCTCAGAACCTTCCCCCCCCGTTTTTGTATATATATATATATATATATATATATATATATATATATATATAAATAAAAAAAAATGCAGCATGAAAAAATAACTGACATATGTGAATGCAATACATTAAAAAGCTACACCATATATGAAAATGCAATATTTGAAATGGTAAAATTGACTTAGCACAAAAAATAAAATTCCTTCATAATATACTGAAAGTACTAACATTCATATTTAAAATTTAACTTAAAACCTGGAAAATGGTTCAAAATCTGAAAAAAAAAATAAACAAAAAAAAAAAAAATTAAAGAACTTTCATTGGCCAAAATTATATAAATGTAAAATTGTTGCCTAAATGTACCCAGTACCTTTTCTGCCCGGCATCAACATGGTTGGTACTAAACTCCATGATAGTAAAACACTATGCCTTCTTGGCCTCATATTTTCCATTGACATGAAATGAGGTAAGGACATCACATCAATAGCTGCATCTACTGCAAGAAAAGTTGAGTCACTGTGTCATACCAGAAATTTTTCTTGCCAGAATCCATCTTGCAAATTTACAAATGTAGCATTTGGCCGTGCATGGAATACTGTTGCCATATCTGGTTTTGTGCTTCTGCTGTACACCTTAAGATTCTTGACAAAATCTGAAGAAGGATCTGCAATGTAATCGATCCTGACCAGGCATCTCAACTTTAGTCACTTTCTCGCCGATGTGACATGGTTTCCCTCTGTCTAACAAGCTATTTTTTCTGTTACCCCAAATACATGAATTTAAGTGTGATACTAGATTGACATCTAGATCCCATCCTTTTACAGTTGAAATAGTGAAATGCAATCACCACTTCTGCTCCAACAGCTTCTTCTCTTGCACTTCCTATCAGTGGAACTCTCTTCCATTTCCTTGTTTCCCTGATAACTACAATCTTCAAAAATTTAAATGTAATGTCAGTTGCCATCTACTGTCTTTTTGAATCCAATTCAGCTTTTATCTTTCCCTCAATCCTTCCTATTCTCAGTTTTCTCTTTCACTTTCACTAATGCCCTGTGTACTAGTGGCATTACTGCCTTGGTTGGGATGAAATGATAAAATATATAAATATAAAGTGTGACTTTAAGTTAGTAGACAGACAACAATGTTATTTTAAACAGTAAAAATAATGTCAACTGATATTGAGATTGAAAAATCCTACTAAGAAAATTGTCTCAAAAAAAAAATCCATTAATTGCTACACTAGAAGTAGTTTTTCCAACACCACAAGTTACTACAGAACCAAAACATTAACCAAGAATCTCTGAAGTTGTCTGGTAAATCAGAATAGATAGAACATGGAACTCAAAGAGAAAATAATGATATAATCAAGATGTTGATATTCCATGCTATGTCAAATAAAAGTTTAGGAAGGAAGCCCTCATCAAAATTGGAAAGAACGATAACAGTGAACTTGAGAAACTTATTTTCCTGAAAAATTGTTTTAAAAGAAAAAACTCGAGGCAGAGTACATAGATACTCTCATCCAGGAAAGAAGTGTCACCTCATATCTAAATAACTGTCTTGTCTTGGGTGGGTGTGGGGTATATGAAATAATAAAATTAAAAACAGAAATATTCAACCTGTTATTTAGAAAAGTAGCAAGAGCTAAGTGTGTATAAATATTGACAAATTTGTCAGATTAATTTGTGTGAGTGTAAATTTATTTCTATCAGGAATGAATGAAAGTTGTCACTTTGGTTGACATTCTTTTAGAATTGGATAATGATCGACTTGAGTAATGTTTTAATTGAATTTAATACAGACATAATTCCTTGTCACATGTCGCTTTTGATATGAATAAGGAAGGGTAGGCAGCTGGGAAAAGGACAGGGATAGATGAGACTGAAGTATGTTAGTCATAAACCATAGATAGATATGAACATATTGAGATAGATAGAAAAGACTGAACTATGTGAGTAATAGGTCATAGATAGATAAGACTGAAATATGTTAGTCATAAGTCATAGATATAAAGAGACTGAGATAGATAAGTCTTAGACAGCCAGATAAGCCTTAGATAACTGTTAGATGGAAAGAGAGATGAGTCTTAGATATGACTAAGGTAGGTAGGTTGGTAAGTTTTAGATAGAATTGAAAAAAAAATACATCAAAAAACGACATTATTACGTCATTATTTTTGCACCAACCTGATATGATCAAGATAGAGATATACACATATACATATATATAACTGATATAGGGGCACCTCGACATAGTGTAATGGTTAGAAAGCTTGTCTTGCTAGATCAATTATGACTGAGTAGTGAGTTCGATCCTCACTGGGTGCCCCATACTTTCGGCCTTGTGCCACATCTAAGACGGGCTTAGAAAATCGCTATATAACTGATATAAATTTGAGTAAAAAGGATATGCTTTGGACAGATTTTTTTTTTACTAAAGTTCACCCAATGCAAGGCTCAAGAACATCTCAAGTTAGAGGTTTACTGAATGAGGTGTGTACCATGAAGATAAGAAAAGGAAGTAGGAAATAAAGATTATGAAGATATAGAAGACAGATAATGACTCTAGACTGGGAATGGTTAAAATTGTAGTGTTTGAGGAAATATCCACATGAGTGTCTGTTCTATATAGTAGTGGTTATTGAATCTTAGATAAATGTGAAGAAACTGGAGTAGATAGAAAAATGTGACTGTTGTAGATAGATACATAGCACTGGACAGAGATAGAAGGTAGATTTGAACCAGTTAAAATAGACTAAAATAAACAGACTAGACAAATGAAGTAAATAGATGTAAATAAAGTAGTTAGTACTTCCGTCAGTTGTGATTTATAAAATCTCTTTCTTCAAACAATTTTTCAGTAAAGACAGGTTTCTCAAGTACAGGTGCGATGGGTAAATTGTCGCCATTTTATATTTTCAATTTCACACATGTGCATTGTTTATTTTTGATTCTGTCAACTGCACAGTATAGCAGGGTCAGTTGGACACCATCTGTTAGAAAGGTTTGTAAACTGCATACTGCTCTGCTTGGCATTCATGCCGGAAGCTCCCATACAAAGATTTCAGAGTATTTGGGTGTCAGTCTGAGGAGAGTGCAGAGGATTCAGAAAGAGTTGGCTGAATCTAATGGTGATTCTGAAGGTATTTGGAGTGATCACTAGTGATGTTTATGTTATGCATCAATTCATTTTTCCCATAGAGCCTCAGCCTACATCAAGTGCCTTGAGAAGATTGTGCTGCCTTAGGTCAAGAGAGTGGCTGTTGAAAGACCCTATGTCTAACAACAGGACTCTGCACTACCATGTCACACAAGGAGGAGAACCTAGTCATGGTTGTCAGATGATTTCTGTGACCACATCATCCCTTACATCAGGCCACCTAACTCCCCAGACTGCACTCGCTTTGATTATGATGTGTGGAGTGCAGTTGTGTGAGAGACCAATAAAACTCCTTGTAACACTGAACTGAAGGTAAGGATTATGACAGCATTCACCAACTTAAACAAGAAGACTGTCTAGAAGAGATGTAGGAGACCATGGTTGAAGCCAATGGCGATTTTATTGAATAAATTTACTCTTTAGTATTTCAAGATGTTTTTGTGCAATTTTGGTAAATATATCTGTTAAAATGAGATGTCGGTGTTTTTTTCATTTTTATGTAACCTAGATGTTAATTTATCCATCGCTCACTGTACAGTTGCTGTTATTGCTCTTTCCAGTAGTGATAGCGGCTAACCTTTTATTTGAAGTAGTGTGGAACATAAACATCTTGATTTATATTTTCTCTTCAAGTTACATGTGCTATCTATTTTAGTTGTTGCTACTCTTGAAAGTCTCCAAGTGGTGCAGTTTCTGTTATTTGGTACAATTCTTTGTCTGTGATTCTGTAGCGCCAGTTTACAAGTTTTGAAGAAAGAAGGATTTGCCCATGATCGTCAAGCTTCACTCATTCGAAGCCATTTTAAACATTGATTTGAGAAAGCAATTTTATACAGCTGACAGTTTGGATACTGCTCAACAGATTTGGTACCATGTATGGCATACATATGAAAGTCTTGATCTGCCAGATTTAGTTAAAAACAAGAATGTGTTTTCACATTAATATTTTGGTTTTGTTGCAATTTGCAGTTTGGGGCAAAACTACTTCTAGTGCAACCTATTCTATATTCAATTTAAGTTGACAGATACAGTATAGTTACCTCTGATTTACATGGAGATAGGTGGCATGTGTCCACCTATATGTATAATGATGTACTTCGAGGTAGAACACATCTGGTTTACAAGCAAGACTTATAAATGATTTATTACTTTCATAAAGTGTTCAGTTGTTGTGGTCATGTGCCAGCCTTGGCTCTGCTTAATAAGTATTTTAGATTAAGTTATAAATAATTTCCATTTTTGTTTCAAAACTTTATCTTTAAAAAATAAAGTGCAACTTCTTTTATTCACCATTATCATACAATGACTTATTGCCACTTATCAGGCAACTCTCTGATACCTTTCGAAGAAAATTCCACAGGTTTTGATATGAAAATGTTTTTGAGGAACTCTAGAATCTGGTTTTCATTACAGAAATTTTTTCCATCAAAATAATTTGCAGCAATTGAAAAAGGTAATAATCTGTTGGTGTAAGGTCAGGGAAATATGGCAGGTCAGGTAGAACAGACCCACTAAGTGGCAAAGATTTTCCTGTGTTATTCTTGGTAAATACAGTCTTGAAGTTTCGTGAAGGACAACATTTTTTTTTCCTACTAAGGAGTACAGAGCACATTATGGACATGTCACAGCTACTAAACATATTAATCTGAATCTAGTGTTTCATTGCATTGTAAGAAATGTAAATGAATGATACCCCAATAATCCCAACACGTGTAATTTTCTTTCATGGAATTCAGGTTTTGGGGTTGGTTGTTGATATTTATCCTTGTATATGCTCTGCCTTTTGCATTGAATATTGTCATATTTAATCCATTTTTTATTACCTGTTATAGCATACTAGCAGTAGAGCCCGGCGTTGCCCGGGGATGTAACAGTAAGAGATCGATCAAGTATCGACCATCATAAAGACTGAAAAATAAAATTGAGAAAGTTTATTGTTTAAGGTTGATGGACACACATGTCTTAATTAGTCAAACACAAACTCAAACAAAAACATTGTTTTCAATCGTTATGGATCTACCGATTGAATAGAATTTTATTATAAACAATTGTCTTGTAAATGGAATTTTAAAAGCATTCTGTATTTAAAAATAAAGAAAAAAGTGTGCAAGACAATAAGAAACACTACCTGCCAAAAAAAAAAAATTGAAGTTTTGTTGAAATCGGTTGAAAAATGTAGGAAATCCGATCCCATATATAAAGGAACACACACACACACACACACACACACACAACCAACCTGGGTTTTATAATAAGTATCACTCGATGTGAGTTGTCCCCCTTTCATTAATGCCTCTTAATCGTGTTTTCAAATTGATTTCGTGCAAAAACAATTGTGTTTTTCCAATTTTTGGCACTGTCAGAACCACTGCAAGATAATTTTATGTAGTCCTGTGAAGTTTTGTTGAAATCAGTTGAAAAATGTAGGAAATCCGATCCAATATATAAACGTACAGACACACACACACAATCTGCGTTTTATAATAAGTAAGATTTAAGAAACTAGTCTACCAGTGCTGTCAAAAATTGTGGCAATTGTAAGAAAGTTTTAATGATGAGATTCAGTGAAATAAAAGTCTTGAATCAATGTATTGAGATTCAATAAAGCAGAGATAAAGAATTTACAACTCAAATAGATGAACCATTTAATTATTCCACTCTCTTTACATTTCTTAGATATTCAATGGTATCTGTAATTCATTGATTACTCCTAATATTATATAAATTGCTTTTTATTCAGTGTCTTTCATCTTAAAAATTTGATGTATTTAATATAACAGTGTATTCTTCACTGGGACTCAGCATACTTCCTGCTCTTCCCTACTCTTGTGACAATGGACAACTCCTATTTATAAACATGGCAAGTAGACAAAGATTAGGTTTTAGGTAGTATTTAATTTACTCAAGTATTTCAGTTATATGTATGTGTATTTAATAAACTGCTTCTTCTTTGTTTCCTCTACCTAGTCTTCTGTTCTTTCAATACTCTCTCTCTTTAACTACAGCCTTCCTAATTCTTTGCTATTTTGAACAAAGACAACATTACAACAGAGTGAAATGGAAATATCTCTTGGAAGAAAAAGATTAGTAACTGAACGACAAGGCATGAAACAACAGAGTCTGTTTCAATACCAAGTTAAAGCAAGATGAATATTTAATCAACAAAGGTATCTGAGTATCTCACATGAAAGGCTTGTCTAAATAAAACTGCAGTCTAAGAAACAGGAATAAAGGCACTGATTAATTAAATGGTTCATTTTGCTCAAGAAGTAATTTTGTCTAAATGTAGACAAATATTTCATTTGTTTAGATTATTAAAATTGCTAAGTAATCACTAAAATTTAATAAATTAAGTTGGTTTACCTCCCTTCTCACTACATATGGGACAGGAAATATATAAATAAAAACACATAGATAATTACTATATGGTTTGATTGTTATTTATGATTAAACATTGTCATTACAATTGGTTCCCTAAAATGATGGGAATTACTTCTTACTCAACACACTCTCTCTCTCTCTCTCTCTCATATATATATATATATATATATGCTTTTTTGTGACATGTTTCATCTGTTAGGATTTAATCAGACTGAGCTTTGTTAACATTGCCATGTCTACACATGTACACTAAATGAGAGACAAAACTAATTTCAAAATTTTTGAAAGAATATATATATATATATATATATATATATATATATATATATATATATATATATATATATATATAATGCATGTTTGGTCAGCAAGTTTTTCTTCTGGTGGATATTATGTATATAACAGAAAATGAAAAACAATTTTTTATCAACCTGTTGGGGATTTGAACCAAACAATGAATATTTGATTATAATTTGTGATCAAAAAGTTTGTAGATCAATTGACAGAAAATGTTGGATCCTAGTACTTTTGGCAGTTTCATCTTGCATTTTTTTAAGCCTCCACTGACATGATGATGGATGATGGTTGATTCAAACCTTGTGAGTGAAATTGTGTAGATTAAAATGTAACTAAGATTTGATATGGTATGAAGTCTCCTAACAAGAGAATGTAATCTCCATAAGACTCAGAATAAGGACAGATAAGTAAACATAATATTTTATTTTATACCATTAATGGTCTATCTCTGAATATAGAATATTAGAAGTGGAAAGGCTGTATGACTTAAAAGCTCAGGTCAGCCTTTTTTTTTAATTTATTTGTAGAACATACAATATACATCTACAAAGATATTTTATATATTGAGTTGGTGCATAATTATCAAATGTATTTGCAAGTGATTTATTTTTAATAAAAAATTGCTGTTTTGATTACTTTGTAATAAAAATATAGTTTTATTTTCAGGTTATAAAAATGTGATTCGATAATTATATGCTCCAAAATAATCATTAAAAATGTTACTGTTGAATTGTTATGTTTCTTTTTTCATAATAAATATTGTTTAAAAACGCCTGATAATTATGCACCAGCTCTCTCTCTCTCTCTCTATCTCTTTATCTGTCTCTGTCTCTCTCTCTCTCTATATATATATATATATATATATAAAGACATTTTTATGTTTAACATTCTTTTTATAGATACAAATATTTAAGTAAATGCTCTCCTTATAATAAACCTGAATGGTCGAGAAATTTTCATAGAAAATATTCGTCCTCCAACAGGATTCGAACCTGTATCCTATACAGAACCATCATATAACCTGACGTGCTTTTACCAATTTCGCCAAAGAGGATCGATCAGTTAGCAAGGTCTATGAAAATTTGAATCTACCTTACACTTGGTGATATATAGTTCTGTATTTAGGCAGCAATACTTCGTTTATGCATATTTCATTAAAAACAACAAACAAGGTACTATGGCTAAGCTTTTTATTTAATTTTTCTTGTGTTCAAACAAGCTTTCTTTTCCGGACAAAGAGTGTGTAAAAACTGTCCAAATGTTTTATATTTCCGAGCACTTTCGGCTATACCTTTACCCATTATCAAGGATGATTTGATTTTTCAGCTTAATTGAGTGTGTGTATTGTGTGAAGACAAATATATAAATTTATCTAGCCATAAATTAACAGATGACCTGAAAGAATTCTTAAATTTAGGGCCAAATTGCTACATCCAACCTACATTTGACCTTATCGCTAAGACAACTGAGATTGAAATTCTACACCAGTCACTATCCCAACTTGCTACATGTGGAAATATAGCAGTTCACCCAGACCTGACAGACCTACTCAAAGCCGAAGGCTTGAAGAATCGCTCCCCTGGCAACAACCATAGTAATATCTTAACATCAAAACTAAAAAAGGCTGCGAAAGAGCTAAAAAACAACCCTGACATCATCAGATGATGAGCCGATAAATCTAACACATACATAATTTTGGATAAAGCCGATTACCACCAAAAATTACAAAATATTGTCGATGATCGAACTAAATTCACCAAACTGAAAAGAAATCCTACTGAGACTTTAAAAAGGTCCATTAACAAACTAATAACAGCTCACAACACGGAAGTCGGTACCCTGAAAATTAAAAAAAATAGTTGAAGATTACCAACCGAGATATGGAAATATAAAAACCCATAGACCTAGATACCTTCTACGACCAATTATTTCCCAGATCCCAACACCTATCTACGAGCTATCAGAATTCTTGAATGACATCATCACTCCATACATACCTACCAATTACAGCACCATATCCACCCACAAATTCCTGCAAATTTTAAAAATTACTAAACCAAACCAAGGTATAATAGCATCATTTGATGTCAAAAACTTATTTACAAACGTCCCCGTCGATCAATCTATTGACATTATCCTCAATTCTCTATATACTAATAATTCTGTCCCTTCACCATCCATTAAACCATCCACACTAAAAAAAATTACTACACGCATGAAAAACCAAAGTTCCATTCTATGACCATAATGGCAACATTTACACCCAAACTAATGGTGTTAGTATGGGAAATCCACTCGGTCCATGCTTTTCCAACTATTACATGTCCAATGTAGAAAATACAATATTTACACAGGACCGTAAACTGAAAATATATGTTCGCTAAGTAGATGATATTTTTATTTTAGCTAATAACATTAAAGAAATAGAAACACTTAAGACCACATTCGAGAAAAACTCCGCCCTTAACTTTACCTATGAACTTAGTTAAAAAAACAAACTTCCATTCTTAGATGTTCTTGTAGAATACAGCAATAACACTTTCATCACATCATTATATAAAAAACACACTAACAAAAACTTGTGCCACCTTAACTTTAAAAGCGAATGCCCACTTAGGTACAAAATAGCAGTAATAAAAAACTTCCTAAAAAGAGCACACCAGAATTCATCCTCTCGACTACTCTTCCTCAAAGAAATTTATAATGTTAAACAAACACTAATCAACAACAGCTTCCCTAATCACCTTATAGACCAACAAATTAGACTATTTCTCCCCAAAATAAGTAATAATGATAGTGAACACACAGTCAAAAATTACATACACATTTATTACAAAAACCAAATGCACATTAACTACAAACAAGACGAATCTTCACTAAGACATATCATAAAGAAATACACAACGCCAATTGACCCCCCCAAAAAAATCAAATTAATTATCTATTATAAAGAATTTAAGACAGCTAACCTTATCCTCAAAAATAACAACACACCAACTAATTCAAAATTACAAAGAATGAACATTATCTATGAGTTCAAATGCCCTTTAAGGAACTGTGTTTCTGATCAAACTGGACTCATAAATAATTACCTCGGTTACACAATTACATGCTTATCCAGATGCCTTAAGTTACACCTATCTGATCACAGCTCTATTAGAACCCATTTAAACACACACACAAACTTAGCAGACTCCATTAGAAACATACTAGTGGAAAACACAAAACTGCATCCACCTGTAAAAAATGATTAAAAATAATGGAAGCTTTAATAATAAAAAAGAAAAAGCCAACTCTTAACAATATTAACTACAAACAAAGCCACAATGTGCTAACCGTATTCGGAAATTAAAAACATCCCTAACCCACACTAAGACATACACATAATGCACACATTCAAGTAAGCTGAAAAATCAAATCATCCTTGATAATGGCTAAAGGTATAGCTGAAAGCGCTCGGAACTATAAAACATTTGGACAGTTTTTACACACTCTTTGTTCAGAAAAGAAAGCTCTTGTTTGGACAAAAGAAAAATTAGATAAAAAGCTTAAACATAATACCTAGTCTATTGCTTTTTAATGAAACATGCATATATATATATATATATAAATATTCATACACACCTACCTATGATGTTTATATATATATATATATATATATATACACCTTCCTATGTTGTTTTTATATATATATATATATATATATACCTTCCTATGTTGTTTTATATATATATACCTTCCTATGATGTTATATATATATATATATATATATATATATATACACAAAACATACATATAATGATTTATATATATATATATATATATATATATATATATGATTCATATATATATATATATATATATAAATGTTTAAAATTTGCAGTAATTATTGCAGAAGAGCACTCAATATCTAAGATATACCATATGCACATATAAATTGTGGACATACAAATCAACACACTATCTTTATACTATATATATATATATATATATATATATAGAGAGAGAGAGAGAGAATGTTAAAAAATAAAAGAGAAAGAAAGCAAATATCAAGAATAGGATAAGAATTACAGAACATTGTGATAATGTTGAGCTTCTACAGAGAGACCACCTCCTTTGCTGAGGAAGGAAAAGAGAGGTAAAATTGGGGTTGATGACAGGATGGGTATAGGGCAGGTGATGATTTCTAAGGAACCACAAGGAAACGTGCGGGTGTGATGCAGGGTACTGGCAGCAGGAGATGTGGGTGGGGGGCAATGCAGTGGTGGACAGGGAACAAATGCAGTTGCCATTGGTAACTGTATTCACCAGTTTGTATGAGGAGGAGGAAGACATCCAGGGAATAAAGGAGGCAGCCACCATGCAGTGCAGGAACTAAAAAGTCCTGGAAGGAAGTCGCAAGGAAAGGAAGCCTCAGTGAAGACAGCAGCCAAGCAGAATCAAGGTTGAAAATCCCAAAGAGGAGAAAAGCAGAGATGGGAAGTGTGGGGAAACTGAGGATGGGGTGTGTAAAGGCTGGAATTTTAGTGTGATGGAAGTTGCAGTGATGGTTGTGGGGATGGTAATTCTAAGGAAACAGAATTGCAATCAGCGTTAGTAATGGTGTAATGTTAGTGAAGACAATAATAGTAGGAATGGTGGATGTTAAGATTAACATGTTAGAGGCAACAGCAATTTCAGTGATGCTAATAGCAGAAGCAATAATGGTCAGGTTAATGGTTTTTATTTGCAGTTTAGTTTGCTGGTATTGGTGATGATGATGATGATGGTTGTGGTGGTTATGATGATGTTTGTGGTGCTGTTAATGCTGATGTTGTTGGTGAGAGTGATTGTGGTGTGTGGTATTGATAGTGGTGATTGTCGTAGTGATGATAGTGGTGATGATGGTGTTTTTGGTAGTGGTGGTATTTATGTTGCTGTTACTGATAGTGATGGTAATGATAGTTGTAGTAAAGATGGTAGTGATGGTAAGGATGGTAGTGATAGTGATGATGGCAATAGTAGTTGTGGTAAGGATGGTAGTAATGGTAAGGATGGCAATGGTAGTTGTGAATGGAGTTAGGAGAGTAGAGGTGGTGATGATGATGCTGGTGATGTGATTTGATCATTATGCTAATAGTGATTGGAGTGGTAGTTGTGGAGATACTGATATTCTTTTCCTCTTTTTTATATTCCCTTGGTGCAATTTGATTCAATGTGCAGGCAGCATATCAGCTATCAGTGTACAAAATGGAACTAATGTACTGAGTTGAAACCTACCTAGTTACACTTCTCATTAATGCCTGTAGGAAATGTACAAATCCATTTCTATTCCATCAATCTATAAATTAAATAGCAGAGTAGATTAACTAGCCTTGGATGGCATCCAGTCAAGGAGAACAACAACTCTGAATTCTAAACTGTGGAGAAGGCAGTAACAAACAACTATATTTGCCAGAAAGTCATGAATCTGTGAGGAGACATGACCACCTACATACTGAAGAGACATATGATTTTAAGAAATGTTCTTTTCTATCTTCTGTTTGTCTATTTATTGTCTCCCCTTGCTTTTCTATTTCTGCACACCCAATCTTGGATAAAGCTTACTTTGAATTCAAAACTGTGGAGAAAGTGCCAGGAAACCATTCCTCTCTCTATCTCGAGAAATCATAGCAGTTCACAGATAATAAAGCAAAGGAATCTGTGGAGAACCATAATTGCTGATGTCTTGATGGGATATGGCATTAAAAATAAACAACTATTATATCTGTTACTACTACTAGGGATATATAAGCAATAAAAATAAGTTGAAAGAAAGATGAATAAATAAATGCATAATAAAGAAAATGCTTCATTTAAAATTTTGGACAATCTATGACTAATACATCTCTTCTGATTACAAGGTGTAAACAAGTCACAAAGATGACATGAAAGACAATATCATTCAGATTGTGCTCTTTGGCCTTGTTTGGCTACCAGTCTATGTGAAGGATAACTCTGAATTCAAAACCAGTTGGACATAGGTCTCGCCATCCTGTAAAACTTACTAATTGCTATGGAAACCACAGAAGCTATGCCTAGCATGCTGAAAGCTTTCACTCAATACCCCTCAGGGAGTCCATAGGAGTTGAGTGTGTTTATGTGTTTGCGTATGTGTGTCAATAGATCATATAAATTAAACATTATGGTAGGATAAGGAACAAATAGGAAATGTTTATAAATTTAACATGTTTCACTTTCTATTTAAGCTTCATTAGAGAATGAAATATTTAACAATTATATGCTGAAAATTTCAGATCAAAATTCAGCTAATAAATATGACTTTCTATAAGTTTATTGATTGACCTGTGTATATTTAAAGGGTCAGCAAATGAATTGCTTTATTTGGGACAAAGACATACATTGTATCTTGATCTTAAACAGACTTTTGCAAAAACTGTGCATAAAAGTTTTTACAATGTTTCCAGAAATATTTTGCTGATATCCCCTGATGAGTGGATGGAGTGATTGCTGTAGGGTCTGTCTGTAAAAGTCTAGAGTAAGTTGGGATGCTGAATGTAACACCAATCAGCTAAGTGACAAATTTTATATTTGTATTATATATATATATATATATATATATATATATATATATATATATGAATTTTTAGATACCAAGAAAAATTTTTGTGAAAAGATGGAAGATAAAGTGGAAAAAGATTTTGTGCAACATGTTTTAGCTTTTTAGTACTTCATCAGGTCCCAAATCCAAAAGTATGAAACATCATGCAAAAACTTTTTCGGCTTTTGTCATATATATATATATATATATATATATATATATATATATATATATGTATATATATATCTTGTCAGCTGTCAATATACCTCATAACACCCTTGAATGCTTAGCCTAAGAGTAAGTAGAATGGAGATCAATATGTTTCAGTGGACTCAGCAGTTTTCAATCAGCTTGTCTGAATTGTCTTCAAGAAGTGAGAGCAAGATCTAAAAGGTCAGCCAATCTAACTGTAATCTCATCCCACAATCCTTACTCTTGCTTCATATGTGGCCACCTTTGTAAATCACTAGCGGGTCTTAAGTGCCACTTAAGATTATCGCACAAAACTTCATAACTGAATCAATAAACTTGTCAGATCTTCATATGTTGAAACCAACAAGAGAATCCATATTATATATATATATATATATATATATATATATATATATATATATATATATATATATATGCATGCAGTAAATATTCATACAGACAAGTTTTATAAACATCAACTTAAAAATCTCTATCTGATTCTCTTTTTATTGTATTTTTCTAATTTTTCCAGAAAGATGTTATGTTGGGATTGAAATTGTAAATAATCTGAAGTTTATGTTTGTTTTTTTTTATAAGTCAAATCCATTACATCCACTTATGTGTTAATACTCTTGGGGAAGGTATGAATCCTCTTCTTCTCCCCCCAGTGAACTAGAAGGACAGGCCAGGTTCTATAGCCTTGGATGTCAAGTGGTCTACTGCAGAAAGAAATGGCAAACTACTGCGGAAAGGTATCGAAAGGTACGTGATTGCCTACATGTGTATTACACATGGCACACAACTGACTGACTGACTTTCAGCTATTTTAGTCATTTTCAAGAATCATGTACTGTCTCTGTGGTAGGCTAGATTTAATTGGCTATATCCTGGTATTCCTTAGACAGCTGAAAATTTAAAATAGTCTACAGTGATATGAACAAATATAAACTTGACCACAACTAAACACATGGCCTGAGGATTGTCACCACTCAGTGTTGACTTCACTGTCCACTTTTATATTTACACATGCTTTATTCCTGATATTGAGCAGTTTAACCCATAAATATAATACATCTTAAATGTATATTTTATTATATTTTATTACAATATATATATATATATGTGTGTGTGTGAAAGAGAGAGAAAGAACAAAACAATGTATATATTTACCTACAGAAGCATAAGTAGACAAATACAGAAAGAATGTGTGTGCTAAACAGAGAAAAGGAGTGTAAGAAAGAAATTTGTCCCTCTCACTCACTCTCATTATATGCACATGTATTGATGCAAGTGTTGTCGTGTATAGAAGAATGTTTATGTATATGTCAAAGAGATACAGTTTGAATTAAAAAAAAAAACATACTTAATTAGTAATTATATACATTGATAGTGTTTAAAGACAAATATATTAAATTTTAAACACATTTTAAAATTACTTCCCCACTGATTAAATATATTCTGTTTAATGTGGATTGTTTCTTTTGTATATGAATTACTTATTATTTTGAATTATTATTTTGAATCTTTTTTAACAGTTTATACGATAATGTCTTTTAGTTTTATTTAATTGTCTAATATTAATAGACGTTTTGTGGGGTCATTTGATGTATTGATCAGTGTGAGTACAAGGTTTAATAAATGTTAAATTAACCTGTGAGAAATAGGGGTAGTTTTGTAACCAATATAAGAATTTAATGTGGTTATTTTTATTATTAGAGTTTGAGATGCAATTTCCCAGATGGCATCAGAATTCATGAATAGCATTATTTTCATATGAATTGAAATTTAATGTAATTTGATGAGGTGAAATGATATATATTAAGAAATTTTTTAAGGTTTATGCGTTCTTTTTATAGATAATATAATAAAAAAAATGTCTTAAAATAATTGTCGGACTTTGTCCATTTCATAATGTGTGACGTCATTATATATATATATATATATATATATATATACACACACACACAATGAGCCCATGGATGAGTGATTAGAATATTTGCTTTCTCACAATCATCAATTTCTTAGGAAGGTGACCTTAATGTTGTTGATCTGGGAAGCTGATCACAGGTTGCGGAATGTTTGGAAAGTGCCTGTAAACCATACCATGGGTTAAACTAAGCCTTGTGAGTGAAATTAGGTGAAAGAAATGGTTTGGAGGCAATCAATGGTTGTACTAGCTGAAAGTCATGAGGGCTTTGAGCACAATGGCATTGTTCAAACTGCTGATCATGACAGATTATGTGCTCTCTTACAAATGTCTTCAAAGCATAGTTGCAGTACAAGCCACAGGTGGGCTCTGTGGGTGTTAAGCAAATACAAATCTACCTGAACAGGTATCTGAAACAGGGATTGGTAGGCACCCTAGCAGATGGGTGTGCTCATAAAATGAAAATAGCCAGCCATTATTTATATATGTGTTATGGTGAAACACACCTATTCTCTAGTTAATAGACTCTCACACCTAATATAAGTAGGAGTAGTAAGAGAAACGATGGTCAGTCGATGTCAGATAACAGTAGTCAGTTAGTCGAATACGAAAGTAGTCAGCGACCACAACAAGATTACTCTGCATAATACATATTGTATCAAGTTCCTAATGTTTTGTACGTCGAACTATTTAGAACCGATTTAGTACAAATACAAACCTCCACAACAATATGTATAATGGGTGCTTGCATGACCAAGTGGTTAGAATGTTAGCATTGCAACCATTAGATCTGGGTTTGACTTTCAACAAGGTCAATTTGTTAAGACTTCTT
Organism: Acanthosepion pharaonis; assembly: GCA_903632075.3. NCBI lineage: Eukaryota > Metazoa > Mollusca > Cephalopoda > Sepiida > Sepiidae > Acanthosepion > Acanthosepion pharaonis. The sequence continues at coordinate 601,259 of CAHIKZ030000675.1, read as the reverse complement.
GAAAATATTGGCAACATTGGAAAGTAATTAAAGACAATACAAATGGTTACCTCCAAGCCTTGTGTATATATCTGGCTTGATGAAATTGTTCAGAAGCCATTGATTGTTGTGCTGGTATGAAGTCACAAGTCTTCATGAATGAGGGTTCTACATACTGGCTACTGACTATGCTACACAATATAACTAAGGTTCATGCAGTATTTGTCGTATGAACCACACTTTAGCTCGGAGACTGTTGAAGAACCACCAATGTACCTGAGGAGATGTCTGCAAAAGCGATTGACTAGTCATACTAGGAGACAACATTGTCTACAGAGATTGATGGATTCCTACTATTGCATATAAATATTGAAAAACAGATCAATTGACTTATACATATGTTGCAGTGTCTCTTAATTTCTTTTAAACTCATACATAATGTTATATAGGAATAAAGTGCTGCTGCAGACACTGGGGTCTGAACACAGATAACCAGAGAGAGCAAACACAGGCAATCCCATTTTGAATAAGTAGATCACATGATAGTAAAAGAAATGTATATATGGGAAATAACATGGTGTCTAATTGAACACCATTTCTATTCTATCCTCTATTACTACACGAATCACTCTTTCTACTCTCTCTATTACTATATCGATCGCTATTCCCTATACTGATCACTATTAGCTGGTTACTTTTACTTTTAACCTTTAGCCACCAGGTGCAGATCTGCACTATACTCAATATCAGGGGGTGCCTCTAACATGTAAGCATCTCATTGACACAGTTGTGCCTGGGATGTTGTTATATAGGAATAAAGTGTTGCTTTACTGGAGTTTGAACACAGATCACCAGAGAGCAAACACAAGAGATCCCATTTTGAATAAGTAGATCATGTGATGGTAAAGGAAATGTATATATGGGAATTAGCGTGGCATCTAATTGATCACTTTTTCATTACTATCCATTATCTAAATTACTATTTATGGATCATGATTCTCTTCTGTCTATGGATCACTATTCAGTGGTTACTTTCTGAGTGAGTATTTTCAAGCAAGTACTATCAGTATGAGTGATATTCGAAGGAATCTGACACCAGTATTGTTCAACAGCATTACTATAGTTGTATCTGCGATTACAAAGTCTCTACTACAACGAGGACTACGAAAGTGACAATGAGCATTTTTTGACATTACAAAAGTGGCAATGAGTGTTAATATCACAAAACATACATGCACACACACACACACACACTCATCTATATAATAATAAAACAATGTCTTAAAATATATATATATATACATATATATATATATATATATATATATATATATATATATATATATATAAATTAAAAAACTAATAAGAATATGAGTTACAAGTTTCTTGAATGCATTGTAGATAGAATTCACACTGTTTTAAAAACTGAGAACTCAAACATGTGTATTCACTAAGCTAAAACATTTAAAGTAATAAAAATTATATATGTTTAAAACATTGGTGTATGTTTCATAGTTGGTCTGTTTGAAGGTAACTGAACGTCTTTGTGGCCGAGTAATCTAAAATACACTGGATTAGAAAATGGTTTCCACTACAATGAGGGACGTAGTTTTTCACCCTGCAGGAGAACACATATTCTTTATTAATTTTATTAAGTTTCTTGAATGCATTTTAAATATAATTCACACTGTTTAAAATGTCAACCATGTTGGAGAACATATGTATTCATTAAAGTAGAACATTTAAAGTAATAAGAAATACACACACATATATATATATATATATATATATATATATATAACTTTGGTGTATATTTTTTGTTGGAATTCCCAGGAAGCAAAAATTTTGAGCATATAAGTTCAGCTGTAATATCATAAATAAATTGCATTTGATATTTTATTTTTATTTTTTTTATTATTAGTTTTATTTTTTGTCACCAAGAATTAATTCATTACATTTTTTACAATAAAATCATTTTTAAGCATTAAAAATACTTGAAGAAAGAAGAAAAAATAAAGATAACGTTTTTAAAAAGTTACTAAAGCAAAAGTAAAGTTTTGAAAAATAAAGAGAATACACCCCACACATTATATATATATATATATATATATATATATATATATATATATATATATATAGGTTCGAATCCTGTCAGAGGACGAATATTTTCTGTGAAAATTTCTCGGACATTCAGGCCGGTAAATGTTGTTTAATACTGTCAATTATAAACAGAGCATTTACTTTAACATTTGTATCTATAAAAAGAATGTATAAACATAAAAATGTCTTAAAATAATTGTCGGACTTTGTCCATTTCATAATGTACATTATATATATATATATATATATATATAGTGATAAACAGTTTTTAGTTCTAAAGAAAAAAAATCTCAAAATGTTCAGATATGACAACTGGTTGATGAGTTACAGTCTGGAAACATGTCTTTGCAAACTAAATTATTTGATCCGTATGACAGCCTCATAGAATTATTGGAATCAGACCATCACATTGACTTAAAAAAAAACCTTGGAAGAAAAAAGATGATAAATAAAAATAAAAAAATTGTTTTCACAAAAAAAAAAAAAAATGTTTGTGGGTGAGGGCCACAAGACTCATCCAACCATAACCCTCAGAGCTTTCTTCCAAACTGAGATCAGTCCAAAAAATGATCAGAACCTGATTGCAGGGTTCAGCGACCAATTGGCCTTGATCCAAGAGTTAAAGTTTGAGAAGATAGGAAATCCTGAAGTTAAACTTCTCTTAAAGGTAATTCTTCCAGTTTCTAATGAGAAATTGATTCTTTTTTTATAACACCAATTCATTGTTTTGAATTAAACTATACTAGAAACTTGTGAAGCAGTTTGTTGCTATGATGTCAATGCATATAACCCCTTGTATGATCTCTGCTATCATCTCTAACCTTGATCCCCACAAAGCATGTTGACTTGATGGTATCCCTGTAATAGCCATTAAGGAATTTGCTCTCAAACTGGCTCCTGTTCTCTTTAAACTGTATAATAAATGCCTCACTATCTCTTGCTTTCTTGCCTGCTGGAAGTCATTATCTGTTGTTCCAGATTTTAAGAACTTTGGTAAACTATCTGACCCTTTCAACTATCAGCCTATTAGCCTTCTGCACCTTTTTGGGAAACTCCTAGAGGCCCTAATCAATGCTCAATTGGTTCATCATCTCTCATTGCAGGCTTTTTTTCTCAGACAAGCAATACAGTTTTTGTTTCTGCAGGTCAACTGCTGATGTACTCAGGATAATTATGGAAAGAGTCTTTTGTGAAGCTCAGGCTGTAGATTTGGACATGTTGAAAGCCATTGACAGCGTTTGGCATTCAGGTTTTCTCTACAACCTGAAAAGTTACAGAGTCTACCAGGCACATCTTTGAGCTGATCCAGTCATTCCTATCAAATTGTGAAATGTAAGTTGTCCTGAATGGCCACTCCTCTACATCCTTTCATACTGATGTGGGTGTCCTCCAGGGCTCCATCCTTGATGCTACATTGCTTTTCATCTTTATTAACAACCTCCCCAATGACATCACTTCTCAGCTCTGCATCTGCACTGACGACACTATCATTTACTCCTGCCACGATAATACGGCTGCTCAGTCCGACAAGGTCATAATAGGCAGCTGATGTACAACAAGACTGTTGTTAAGTGGGGCAAAAAATGGCTTGTCAATATTAACGTCTCCAAAACTAACCTTCTCTCTATTAATTATTTGAGTGACCCCTCTCTGACTTCCATCAGCATGGCTGAGGCTATCCTCCAAGAAAGTGACATTGCACCTACTCATGCTAACATTCTCAGCTGACATGAAATGTAAAGACTGAATCCATTGTTCAGTCAGCTGCTAAAATAGTCTGTTCACTGTGTTGGGCGAGACAATTCTTCTTTCTTGAAAAATATCTTGCATAATCTATAAATCTACCATTCTTCTATGCTTAGAATATTGCTGCCATATATGGTCTGGTGTCCCTGTGATTTACCTGGAGCTCCTTGATAAGATCCAAAGAAGATTCAGCAATATCATTATTCCTGATCTGGCAGCTTGGCTTCAGTCACTTGCCCACTGCTGTAAGGTTGCCTCTCTGTGCACTTTTTTTAAAAATACTGTCATGCTAATTGTTCGGATAAGCTCTTCTACTTTCTTCCTGAATGCTCTTTTCTCTTTCTACTTCTACCATGCATTGTAACCCCTTGTTTCTTACTGGTTATACTGCATTGCTTAGGGTGACACTCATTAAAAAAAAAAAGAAAGTATTTTGTTTCTCCCTATCTATTTCCCTCTTTCTAACTCAGTTTGTTCATATCGATCTCAGTTCTGTTTATCTAACTCAATCTTATATATACAGTGCTGTTTGATAAAAGTGACTCACCTGATTTTTTTATGTTTTTGGGGTTAAACTAATTTTTAATCTTACTAATATAAAGACCCCTTCCCGACCACCAAGTAAAAAAGTTTACTCACCCTAAAGTATTCTATAGATAATTATAAATTTGGATATAAATGAGATTTAGGGAAAAAAAAAGTGACTCACTTATTTCCTGCAACCTTTTCAACCCTTTTTGACATTGACTTGATTAGGTTCTAGCAAATCTCATCTCCAAGCATTGAATTCTATTCAGATATGAAATTCACAATCAAATCCTCTTTGTTGCTCAACTGCTTTCTCAAGAGCCTGTACTTTATAATTTTCCATAAGTTTTCTATGGGGTTGAGGTCAGGAAATTGGGGTGGCCATGTCATAACACTCACCTGCTTCTCATCAAAGTATTTCTTCATCAATTTTGATTTGTGACAGGGAGCATTATCCTGCATAAAAATGAGCTTGATGGGGTCGATTTGCACCCTTTCAGCAGAGGGGAGCAGACAAGACTAAAATTCTCTTGTACTGCTCGCTCCTGAGGGTCTTTTCAATAGGTTTTAAGAAACCAGTTCTATGAAAAGAAAAGCATCCCCAGAACATTATACTGAATGGATGCTTGACAGTACTTACTGCTAAATTCAAAGAGCTTTCAAAGCTTCTTCTTCGGATTTTAGATCGCTTATCCTTTGAATTTAGCTCAACTTTAGTTTCATCAGAGAAGAGAACATTCAGTAAAAAAAATCAGGTGAGTCACTTTTATCGAACAGCACTGTATATCTATGTGTGTGTATGTGTGTTTGTGTGTGTCTCTCTGTCTTATTTATTTATCAATGTCTGTTTCTATCTGAATCAGTTGATATCTATCACAATACATTCAAAATTGCCTATCATGAACATATCTACCTGTTTCCTATCTACCCAAATTATATCAATCTATCTATCTTGACCTGTCTATCTAATTTTCTATCTCAGTTCATGTCTATCTCAATTTTTATATATGTCAATCAATTTCTATCTATCTATCTATCTATCTATCTATCTATCTATCTATCTATCTATCTATCTATCTGTGTGTGTGTTCAGTGCATGTATACCTAGGTTTTCAATACTTTATAACCACTTGACACTTGTTTGACTGCTGACAGATAAACAGTGCATGCGCATAAAACTTTAGGTCAGGACAAAACCGCAAAATTTAAGTGTCGCATTTTTTATATGTTGTATTTTGTATATTATTCCATCTCTCTATATATTTTATATTATACATTTAACTCTGTATTTTTTTAGCATCTTCATTATTTGTTGTATTAATCAATATCTATCCTTATATATATATATATATATATATATATATATATATATATATAATGTATATGTGTGTGTGTGTGTGCATGTGCATCAATATTGCTATTAATATGTACATATGATTAATATACACACACATGTGTGTGTGTGTGTGTGTGTATGTAATGTATGTATGTATAATGTAAATTTTGGCATTGGGTGGCATGTCTCTTCAGTCATCTGAAATCAAAAACCAGAAGAATAATGCAAAATCACTGGAACTGGAAAGAGCTGTCTTTGATTGCATCCGTTTTTGGCAGTGCCAGGAAGATAATTGCAAAGATCAAAGAGAAAACAACTTTTGGGCCATTTACTTTCTCAGTGCCAGAGACAAAAAATGCAAAACCTGCCAAAGTTTGAAGTCCTTCCAGTTTTTTTCTTTCTTTTTTTTTTTTATTTTTTATTCTTTGTCTTTTAAATTTTAGTGAAAGATGAGGAGAAAAAGAGATAATAACAATGGGGGTAAGTTCCAATGAAAAATTTGCATTAATGAAGAACGTTTAAATAACAATGATGAGAAGAAAAGGAAGCCTTGAAAATATTGTGCATCAGTAAAAGAGCTGAGAGGTAAAAATAATGAATTCCGTTAATGATAAAAATGGTATTAAGCACAACGGGAAGATTAATAAGTTTCAGACATTAGTTATTACAAATGCAGTTACAGTGGGAGGTTAAACTGACAAGTTCTTAGCCTTACCAAACACTTTCAAAAAAATACTCATGTTTGGTCATTGAATTACTGGTTTTTGTAAATGAGTTGTATCAAGAATTTTTTATTACCATGTGTATATATATATATATATATATATATATATATATACCTAGTGGTTAGAATGTTAGCTTTCTGATCATGAGACCCAGGTTTGAATCTCACCAGGGTTGATTTGTCACAAAGGAGACTTCCTGATGTTATCGGTCTGGGGGAGGATGATCCAAGTGTGCGGCACCTTTGGAAATGGAGTGAAAATTGGGTAGACGGAACACTAGGGGAGCCACCTATAGCTGTGCTAGCATGAAATCACAAGTCATTGTGACCGAGGTTTTGAATGTACTGGCCTTGTTCAGATTGTTGATCAAGCTAGATAACATGCTCTCTCCCAGAAACTGTAACTAATGTCTGCTCAGCATAGTTTCAATATAAAACACAGGTGGGCTCTGTGTGTGTTGAACAAACACATATGTGCCTGAGTGTCTGCAATAGGGATTGGCTAGCCACCCTAGTAAATGGGTATCCTCAAATACAAGTGGCCAGCTATTATATATACAAATATATAACATTTATTCCAAATTATAACATCACTGTTATAACATCAATACAATAATTCTAATTCTGTTTCAACATTACTGGTGTCTTATCAAGTGATTGTTTATTGCAATCAACATTGTGGTCTATACAGTCTTAAACCTATCTTGAATTTGCAATTTACTTGTAGTAGAAGGTAATATAGTGCAATAAAGCCATCTCTGGAGGTTGTAACTCTCCTTTGAGAGGGGGATTGTGTTAATCTCTGAGGCCTGATTTGTTTGTTTTGTTTTATGGCATATCAACCTCAGTGAGTTGTTTGATACTGACAACATTTTTTCCCTGGTAATATTTCGTTTTGTCAAAAATCTATTTCAGGTAATATTTTCTTCCTCAAAAATGTATAGCTGGTAATATTTTTTTTTTTAAAATGTATTGCTATTAATTTTTTTTCTTTTCAAAAACTTATTAGTGGTAATATTTTTTTTCAAAAATATGTTGCTAGTAATAGTTTTCTTTTTCTTCAAAAATTTGTTTCTGGTAATAATTTTTTACAAAGTATTTCTGGTATTAAAACCTAGTTTTACACTTTCATAATGCTTTTTATCTCAGTTTTGGGGTTAACTATTTGCCCTTAGCTGGGACCCTAACAGGTGCTACCACCCCAGATCAGGGTGGACCTGGGAACACCAGCAATTTTAAGGTGGTTCCACGCTCCTCAAAACCTCCTGATTAGAAGACTTGCTGTTGGACGTAGTTTATTGCCTTACTTTGGACACGGATGTAGTTTATCGTCATACCCAGGATGGCTGAGGACTGATGTCTTTTCATATGGGGAAATGCTGGAGAGGCTTGAAAAATTTTTGTTCTTTGTTGCTTGCATACATGACTCTCCACATAGTTGATGTTTTCAATTTTATTGTATCCTATTCATCTTGTTTGTTTTAATAAGATTTTTCTGGGTGGCCATTAGGCAATTAGTTTCTCTATTCAGATGTCCTTTTCACAACCATGTTAATGTTATTACATCTGCAATTTTATTTGATTGTCTCTTGAAAATTATATGCAGTTTTTTTTTCTCTCCATTTTTATTATTGTTCAAAAAAGTTCATTTTTTAACCAGGTGTTCTAATAAGTAGAACTTAACAGTAAACCTTTCTAAGGCAGAAACTACGATCTTGAATTGGAATGAAAGCAGTGATGGCACATATCCTGAATCCATCATAAAATTCAGAATGTGAAATTAGTGCTTCAAAAACTTCAGTGTATGGATCAATTATAACAAATTTAGTATAGGAGATAAGAACATTGAAAATAGCTTACCCTAGTGGTAGTTTTGCCCAACCCCACAAGCTGCTACAAAACCAAAACATTAACCTAAAAATATGTTCCAGACTCTCATATGGATGGCATGCATGGTTTCCAAATCATTCATAAATGTCTGAACTATATTAATGCAATCATTTTCTCATATCAATGATTAAAAATGGCTTGAATCAAACTAGCTTTCATCTGATCTCATAGAATGGTGTTACTGAATCATAGACAAATAACTTTACCAAAAAACGAAAAAAAACATCACCTCCAACAGCAGCACATGTAACTTGAAGAGAAAATTATGACATGATGAACATATTGATTTCCCCTCTACCTTAAATAAAAAGTTAGGAAAGAAACTCCCATAAGTAGTAGAAGAAATGAGGAGGTGGACTTGGGAAGTCTATTTTCTTGAAAAACTGTTCAAAAGAAATGCTTTACAAATTTCAACCAATTTGTCCATGCTTAGAATATTACTGCCACATTTAGTCTGGTGCTCCTGCTATTTACTTTGAGCTTCTTGATAAAATGCAAAGGAGAATCAGCAATATTATTGGTCCTGATCCTGTTTGCCTCTATATGCCTTTTCTATAAATACTGTCATGATAATTATTCAGATGTGCTCTTCGCTATGGAACCTAGATTTTTTGAATTTCAGTGTGGCACTAGACTGGTGTTGAGATCTCATCAATTTACAGTTGTTCTGGCTAAATGTAACCATAAATTCTCTGCTAACAATTTCTTTTCTCATACTCCTTGCTTGTGGAACTTATTTTCATCTCAATGCTTTCCAGCCAACATTAGTCTGCAAAAATTTAAATGCAGTGTCAATGGCTATCTACTGTCCTCCTGATCACTCTCTATTCTTTCTGCTCATCATTAATATTTTTGTTCCTAATTTTTGCACAACTTGTAAACCTTTGTGTTTCAGTGGCATTACTGCCTTGCTTGGGGTGATTCTGATTAAAAAAAAAAAAGAAAAAAAAGAAAGTAGTCACGCCAACTATTCTGTTAATGAATGTTCAGTGTTTCCTCAGAAGAAAACAGTTAATCTCTCCATTCCTATTTAGCCAGGAAAATTAGATCTAGACAAATTATATGCTCTTGGTCTCTGTCCTAGTGCATCTGCACCACAAGGATCTGCAATAGGAACGTTTGGCTTGTATACATTTGGAGCGATCTTTTGTCACACTTCAAGAATTAGGAACGTCATCATGTATCTTATTCAACCTTTCATAAAAATGGATATCCTGCTGATATCTAAAATTGGCTTACCATAGTCTTATAATATTTTTTCTCTTTGCTATTTTCATAACTTCAGGAAGTGCAGGTGATGTAACGGATATTGATGTGTACAAGTGGAATTGACAACCAAATTTCAAATTCTGGCCTAGTCTTTCACATTCACTTTTAAAAAAAAATGCTCTTGGGAATAGATTGAATCTATTTCTTCTACAGGGTGGTAGCACCTGTTAAGGTCCCAGCTATGGGAACACAACCCACCAAACTGGGATCAAAACATTATGAAAGTATAAAAAAATATTTTTATAGTAAATTAACAGCAATACATTTGACTCTTTACAAAAATATGTCAATGAAACCTGATCTACAAAATTATTTTTTACAAAGAATATGTATTATATTCATATAAACCTATCCTAAAAATCTTGTCAGCATCAAATAACCCATTGAGGTTGATATATTGTAAAACAAAATCTATATCTTCTACCTCAGCTATTGGATAGCGATTAGTCTAACAGAAGGAAAGATCTGGATTCTAAACCGTAGAGAAAGCAACGGGTATTTCACTTTTTTATGTGCAGTGCCTTCCCAGAAACTAGGTAATGATTGCTCTCCACAACTTCCTGTCACTTGTAGGTCTTTATAAATTTTGTCTTTCTGTTATTTCTCCAAAACCCTGTTCTGTCATCTATTTACCCAAACTCACTAAGTATGACATGTGCTGTTTTTCTCTATCTTGCCTTATGAAAAATGAAGGAGGAGGAGGATTGATACTAGACCAAGCCATGAAGAAATGCGTTCTCGGATACTGTCAATTATCTGAAACAATTCTTGCCGTTAAACTGAATAGAAAGCCTTTCATCATATCCATCATAGTTATGTATGCACTGATAGCACAAAGTATAGAAGAAGAAGTTGAAAAGTTCTATTCTATGCTAGACAACGCCAAGGCCCTTTGCAAATCGCAAGAATTTATAACTGTAATGGGAGACCTGAATGCCAAAGCAAACAACGAAAGGGATGGTGAAATAGTTGACAAATTTGGACTAGGAACTTGTAATGAACTCCACTGGTGTACGGCGAATGGACATGAAGAAGCCGGGGAGAAAAAGTATTTCACTATCGTTCCCAAAACTGGGTGACAATGCCCAGATAATAAAGAAAAGGAATCTGTGGAGAGTGTTGATCGCCTACATCCTGAAGAGACGTGGCATTTCTGTTGATTTAGAAATGATTTTTTTTTTAAATTTTATTGTTTAAATTATGTCTTTAGAAGCTGGGATCGTGATATTGTTAATGTGAGTCGCGACTTGGCGATATGTTTTTTTAAAAGAATATCGAACACTAAACAGAGAAATTAAAAACAAATGTAGTCGGTCTAAACAGAAATGAATCAATGAAAGTGCGCAGAGATAGAGAGAATGAGCAACACAAAGACGGCAATTATGCACAACAAAATAAAAGCATTAACCGGACGAAAAGTGAGCCAACTTTATAAAATCAAAGGAAATGATGCACTGATAAGAGAAAAAAGAAAAAAAAATACTCCAAAGGAAGAACGTAGACGTCAAATAACTTATTCACGTTACGAGAGAGAAACCTATTCTGGAAAATACAGTAAGGCTAGAAATCAAAAAGATCAAATAAGATCAGCGGTGGGGAAGATGAACACGAACAAAGCTGCAGGAACTAACGGAATCGTAACAGAAATGAACTAAGCCTTAGAAGATTTACCTATCGACAAGATCTTTTCTTTTTATGTGCCATGTCCTTTCAGGGCGTAGGCGATCGTGGCCCTCCACCTTACTCCAACCCTTGCAGCTCTAAACAAATTCCTTCCCTCTTCTTCCTCCCCCAGACCACATTCCGCCATCCACTTGCTTAAGTCCGCCAGGTATATCACGCGTTGTTTTCGCCTGTCTCTCTTTCCCTCTATTCGACACATGAGTATCAGATCCTCCAGGCCCTCCTTCCTCATTATGTGTCCCAGAAACGTCAGCTGCCTCTCTTTGATATTAACTATAAGCCCCCTCCTTGCTTGCAGCCTGTCTAAGATCTCATCGTTGCTCACACGTTCGGTCTATGATATCCTTAGCAGCCTTCTGTAGAACCACATCTTTGTCGCCTCGAGTCTCTTCTTTATCTTTTAGGAAATCGCAGAAGTAATAAACGAAAAATACAAGTGGCCACAACGGAGGACCTCATCATTGAATCCATCCTCGTGACATTACCTAAGGGACTAGGTGCAAAGGAATGCGAACTCCGTAGGACAATCAGTTTAACGAGTCATATAATGTAAAGTAATGATGCGAATCCCCATGAATAGATCATGAAACAGAATTAGACCAGAAACAGGGCAAGAACAATGTAGCTTTGTCAAAGACACCTTAACAAGTAATGTGATTTTCATGAACAGAATGATATAAGAGCAATAGAAATACAGAAGAATGGGCACTTATGTTGTTTAGATTGTACAGAAGCATTTGACAAGTTACGGTACACAGATCTGTTTAAACTGCTGGAAACACTGGAAAGGGGCAAAGACAAGGGTGCGTCTTCTCGCCAGATTTATTCAACCTCAACAGCGACTCTATCCCAAGAAAACTGGAAACCTACCAGGATTTATTGTCGGTGGGTGTAATCATAATATAAGATAGGCAGTTGACACTGTGTTGATGGACAACTCATAAAGAATATTACAAGACCTCCTAGACCGTGTGATAGAAGAAATCGAGAAAAAAAAAGGAGTAATCATCAACTGTAAGAAAACAGAAAGTATGATCATCAGCAAGAGAAAAAAAAAGACCCAAGGTGTGAGTTACGAATTGGAGATATAGACATCAAGCACGTGCAGAAATTAATATATGTGGGAAGAGTTTTAACAGATGATGGAAAGTACGATACCAAAATCTGAAACAGGCATTGAACTAGTTAAAGAAACATTACAAAAGATAAGCAAGGTGCTGTGAAACGGAAAGATTACGTTAGAAACCAAGAAAAGAGCGCTGGGTTGCTATGTGGTATCCATCCTCTTATATGGCATCGAATGTTGGACAGCGATTAGGAAAAAACTCGAGGCAGCAGAAATGTGGTTCTACAGAAGGATACTGAAAATTCAGAGTAAGTAATAAGGAAGTCTTAAAGAAAATGGCTACAAAAAGAACAGGAAAAGGGAACTGAAATTCAGCTGAATACATAATAAGGAAAGGGGGCTTGGAAAACATAACCCTCACGGGACATAGTGAAGGCATAAGAGTAGGGAAAAGCAATGAACCACCTACTTGATGAGTTTGTGTTGCTAAGAGCAACACACACGAGATAGACGATTATGCCTCTCCACAACTTCTTGCCCTCAACCAGATTTGCTAAGCCCTCTTTCCTCATTAAAAGGATATTTGTGAATGGGTTAAACTTATATACTTAAAAACATTTAAATATTTATTTCAATCCAAATTTGAACAGAGGGTCGTATATTTCTATTTAGCAAAACTGGCAAAACTTTTTATAAGTAATAAATAAACCAGTGCAATTTCATACATTAAAAAGATTTTGTGGGAAAATTTTTTGATTTTGTGTTATCCCGCGTAACATGAATGACGCAAACGAAAAAAAAAAAAAAAAAGACAAGAGTGACTCTGGTGTGAAATTTGAAATAAATTTACATTTCTTAAACGACATAAACAATAAGAAGAAGAATACAAAATGTAAATTTACATAACTTATATTTCCTGCCATTTATTATGATCATGAGCAAGCTTATTTAATGTCTACCATTCAATATTTTGGGGGACTTTTTTTAATCATTTCACCCCAAGCAAAGCAATAATGCAACTAAGATGCAAGGAGTTACTGGGTGAAAAAGAGAATGAGAAGACTTTAGGAAAAGGAACCAGAAAGCCAATCCTAAACAAGAAATGGGATATACCTCAACTCCTGTTCAAAAGATGAGCAATGAATGTGAACAGGCTGATAGGCGGTTCACACTCCTTCACATCTTTTGAACAGAAGTGGAGGTTGATTCTTTGTTTACTATTTAGGATTGGTTAGTTGGCAATCACAGAATCATGTTACCCCCATATTTATTTTGGTTTTCTTCGACTTATCTTGTGGGGCACCATTTCCTGAAGACACAATTTAGTAATCCCTGAACTAAATCTTTTAATGTGTCCAAGTAGTGCAAATTGGTTACATTACTAAAAGTGGTGAGTTTCAATTTGTCTATCAACTTATGATCTGTGATGATATGCATAATATTATATTGGAGTGTTTCAAAGTGGTCTATATAGACCCCTGAGAGTGAATAAAATTTTGGAAAGGGTTAATAAAATCTTTGAGGTTCAATTTACTTATTTACATTTATTAATACATTAATAAAGGGAGAACAATAATCACTTGGTATTGAAGAGTAAATGCGAATTGGTTACATTTCTAAGAGTGGTGATTTTCAATTTGTTTATCATCTTGTGATCTGTGATGATACACATCATATAATATTGGAATGTTTCAAAGTGGTCCATGTAGACATCTGGGAGTGAATAAAATTTTAGAAGGGATTAATAAATGTTGAGTGGTCTTAAGGGTTGGGTGAATTTGCTTGTTTACATTTATTAGTGCGTTGATAAAGTGGGAATGATAATCACTTGATCATGTAGACTAGCAGCCAGACATTGTGCACCCATCAGAAGGCCTGGGTGGCTATGATGGTCACAAGTAATGTGTTTTTTACAAAGAACCCGTTCAAAACAAACGGGTTATTTAAATGAAGAAACGAAAAATATAACATATGACAATATCTTATTCTTGCACCGCGCCACAATCGCTTCGTGCATTTTCATTTGACACCTTTCTGGTTCTTCTCCTTTAAAATGAATTAAGCATTGTTAAATTAGCGGGTGCGGATAGTGCAATGGGTATGAGGGCGGAAAGTTGGATTGACGGTTCAATTTCCCTTTCTTCTTCACGCAAATCTCCTTAAGGAAGGCATGAATTCATCTTTTCTACTCCTATTAATCGGTTGAATTGGACTCTCTTGGCTTTGGTGACAATCAGTCTAAGAGAAGGAAAACTTTGCAATTCAAAGTACAAAGAAGGTAACGGGAAACTACACTTTCTGAAGTATGCGTCGTAATTGACGATAATAAAGAAAAAGGAATCTGTGGAGAGTCATGATCGCGTATATCCTGAAACGATATCATTTATAACGGATACGACACTGAGCAAGATATGGAGCTTTCGAAAAAAAATAATCTGAATGAAGAGCATGTGCTTTCCTTAGAAAAGGGAAAATAGAACATTGCTTGCTATTACATTCTGCGTGGCCAACCGGTAAAGCATATTGGATCAAACGGACATTTCCCTTACAAATGGGGGCGCATTTTGCTTTCGTAAGATTTTTCGAATATGCAGGCTGATAGACGTAATAAATATTGTTAAATTAATAAAAAAGGAGCGTCTATTTCAAATACGACGTACCCACTATAATCAAATTTGAAGTAATATATATATATATATATATGTGTGTGTGTGTGATAAATTTTAGGAGTGAATTGAAATTACATTTTGTTGCGATCGTCTGTTAGGCTATTATTAAATATAAGTTGGGCTGCTTTGGTAGTATTTGGCTATCGGTAGCAGATAATCACTAAAAAAATCATAATAAAAAAAATAAAAACGACTTCGAGATATCAGGAGGACGTAAATGTTTTTACTTTATACAAAAAGAACATCCTCACAAAATATAAAAATATATTATGTTTACTCTCAAACCCTGAAAGAGAAAACTAGTAGTGTTATAAAAGCCTCTCTTTATTCACAAGTCCGGCGAATCGGAAAAGCAGCTCCTCTTCCCGATGTCTACCAAAAAATCACTTTGTAAAGATCGAACTGCCTTGATTGACTGTTGAGTTTCATATGACCGGCCAAGAGCGCACACATTACTTTTATACGTCTAAAATGTTTTAATAAAAGGGTAGGTTGGAAAATTAATTTAAAATAAACTTGTTTTAGGAAGTAAAAAAAAATATGATGGGTAAGAAGGTGGGAATAATCGGGCAGTTTGGAGTAAATAGGAATCTTGAAAAAAATCGAGAATAGAATAAAAGCGTGTGTCTGGAATAAACGTGCATGGGTTAAAAAAAATATACAAATCAAATACCGACCAGGTACGTCTAGTCCGGATGCGAGAGTAATTGTGAAGGTGGACGTATTGTTATTCCAATATGTCTCTCAAGTGGAAACTTTGGTAACTCATCTTGAAAGGGTTGCTGTGTACCCAATTTTTATATATCTGTCACTTTCGACTCAAAATTAAATTTCTCACGCTACAGAACTAACCAAGTTAATGTTTGTATAACATTTAAGTTGAAAGCTACAAAAAACAATGAGAAAAAAAAAGCAACTATAAAATAAACGACTGGTCTATTAAAAGGAGCAAGAGAAAAACGGAAACAAAAATGAAGTAAAAATAAACTAACAATAAGAAAGATTATATATATATATATACGTACGTATACATATATTTTACGTAGCTCTGTATTGTGAGATATTGAAATGTTTGTCTGCGAGCCTGTTTATGAACTATTTCTCGTGCGTCTCTCGTACATAAGTTGAAGAACCGAAGGCCTTTCCTGCTTCCCCAGCGTGCAACATCGGCGCCTCTTTTACCTCTGGGCCTTTCTTCGATTCGTCACAATCTCTCCAGGCGTTTCCAAGAAGCACTGATAATATTTACATATTCGCTCGACCCCGGTGGATTATTATTCGAAATATTAATAATAAATTTTTACTTCTTCTCTTTGTCTCTTTCTATTCTTCCAACTTTTCTTCTTTCTTTTTTTCTTTCTTTCCTTCAATTCCTTCGTTCTGTGCCTTCGGTTTTGGCATCAGCTTCACTACTCTTCTTTCTCCGAGGATCGCCATTTTCTTTCTGCCACGACCACGTCTATTCGTAATATTTGTAAGATTAATACAATAAGTATGTTCTTCTTCTGAACGTGGGCGATAATGGCTCTCCATCACTTTCTATCCTTCTTAACATTATTTGTCTCTTTACTAACCCACTAACTCTTTGTACTGATGTCAGTTTACACAAGCTCGTTAGGTAGGTTCTTTGCTGTTTCCGTCTGAGTGTCAAATTCTCTAAATCGTCTTTCCTCGTTAGGTGTCTCCAAAATGTTAACTCTTTCTGGTTCTAAGTATAAACGTCCTTTTTGTTTCCATTTTCTTTTAAGCTTCCTCGTTGTTCACATGCTTCCTCCATGGTATTCTTAGAATCCTTCTGTAAAACATCATCTCCGTCTCTTTCATTCTCTCCAGATATTATTTGGGAAGGGATTTTTGGTTGGGCTGAGAACATTTCAGCATCATTTCAAGAAAGAGTTTACATTATTAATCATATTTTTTTCTTATACGCCGTAGAACGCAGGCGATCATGGCTCTTTACAACTTCCTATCTTTTATAACGCCAATGCGTGTCCTTTTACTCTCTCCCCTAGCTTACGGCTACATCGCGTTAAAACACCGGTTCGTATACGAATACCGAAGTTAAGCAACGTTGAGCCTGGTCAGTATATAGAAGAGTGATCTTTTGAGAATATCAGGTGATAGAAGGTTGGGTGTGTGGGTGATGTAATTGATAATGGCTTAGAATTATTAATCGGAGAGCCGAGTTCCAATTCCCGTTGGGTTCGTTATATTCACTTATGCGCAAATACAATTGAGAAAAACATGAATTCACCTGAGAGTTAATTATTAACACGTATTACTAAACCATTATTATTCTTACAATTAATCTTTTTGGCTTAAAATACCTGCAAATACTTCATAAGCCGTAGAAAGCGAATCGATCATTACTATCCCGCCTGGTTACTTTTGTGTCATCCATTTACACAAGCTTGTTAGGTTACACGAAGTTTCCTTACTGCCTTCAACATGCTCTGTGAGTGTCAAATTTTCCAGACCCTCTTTTTCCTTATTATGCGTCACATAAATTTTATCAGTTTCTCTCTGATTCTAAGTGTTCTTTTGTTGCCATTTTCTTTAAAACCTCTTTACTTGTTCCCATGCTCCACCATGGTAGTCACAGCATCCTTCTCCGTCGCTTCGGCTTTCTTCTTCATCTGTAAGGGGATTGCACAGCATTCACTACCCGAGAGGAGGAATAGGAAAAGAGACTTTTTTAAAAACCAAGTACGAAAGGTAGGAAAAGGCCGGAAATTAAAAGAAGAAACAAAAAAGAATAATATTTTAGACTGCTTCTCCTATACAAGGCAATGGAAACTGGACAAAATCGTCACAAATGAAAAACATCATGAAGGGTCCGGGATTCTGTTCGCCTGAAGAATGCCACGGTGAGAGCATAGGGCAAAGGAACAAGTTCTAAACAGAACATGAATGACAAGGAAACAGCTTTATAATACCAAATATTGGTAAGGAAGACTTGGAGAATTTAACACACACATGACAGAGGAAAGCAACTTGAAATGTTTGAGCAAACACACGGATCAACAAATATCACATAAAATTTAGAGTTATAAAGGATAAAGCGCTTCTGAGAACAGGGATCTGAGCGGGGGGGCGTATGGATTCAACATAGCAAGAGAGAGAGGTAGTCTGTTTTCGCGTATGCGCGTGCAAAAACTCCTCGAACAAATATCTTAGACGTGTTCAAGTAGTTTTTTTTCTTTTATCGAGGTTTCCTAAAATTGATGAAGGTGTGGAATATTTATTTAAAGAAAAATAATTCCATTATTAAGTAGGGATTATAGATTTGCCAAATACTATTAATCCAGGGCACACTGTTTAGTTCGAAATGATTTCTAATTTGCGTCGACATCTTCTCTTTGTACCCTGTCTATTCAGGGCCTTAATAAATGTTGTCTTGTTTATATGTTCTCCTAAAACGCCATCCATTTACTCAAGCTCACTAAGTATGTCATGCGTTGTTTTCCTTTTTCCCCGTCTTGCCCTCAACCAGATTTGCTAAGCCCTCTTTCCTCATTAACAGGATATTTGTGAATGGGTTAAACTTATATACTTAAAAACATTTAAATATTTATTTCAATCCAAATTTGAACAGAGGGTCGTATATTTCTATTTAGCAAAACTGGCAAAACTTTTTATAAGTAATAAATAAACCAGTGCAATCTCATACATTAAAAAGATTTTGTGGGAAAAAGAAGAGAAAAAGTCGATTTTTTTTTTATCCCGCGTAACATGAATGACGCAAGCGAAAAAAAAAAAAAAAAGACAAGAGTGACTCTGGTGTGAAATTTGAAATAAATTTACATTTCTTAAACGACATAAACAATAAGAAGAAGAATACAAAATTTACAAAACATTTTTTTTCTTTGTGCGACTAATACTTTTTTTTCTAATCATTTCACTTAAAAAATACGATAATGCCACGAAGACGCAAGGGGGTGACCGGGAATGAAAGTAAATGATAACTTTAGTGAAGAGAAAGGAAAATGAAAAACAGGTTCCAAGAAGACAGAAGATGACGATTGGCTATATCATTTTTGGCCAGTACGATCAGATATTGTTTCAATTACTTTCACTTTCCAAATTCTACAAGCAGATTCAGCGGTTTTCAGCCATTCCTTCCTTAGCTGCCATGCATGATGCGACCATGCCTCTTTTATTCATGATTAACTTAGTAGAAGAATTTCCGCGATAGATTACCGTTAATTTCTGTGGTAGACTTGTTGTCAGCTGAGGCTATAAGACACAATTTGTCCTGCTGTTTAATCCATAGTGGTGGAGAGAAGAGATGGATTCATACTTTTCCCAAGAGTATTTACGCGCGAGTAAATGTAACGAACTCGACTGGAATTCGAACTCTGTTCTCCGATTTCACAGTCTGTGCTGTTACACCACCTGAACATACAATCTGCAGCACCTAGTATTCCCAAGCAGTCACCATCTAGGTAATGACCAGGCTTGATATTGCTTAACTTCAGTGATCAGTACTTGTGTCTACCATTTATAAAATCTAAAATCAAGTGTACGGTTGAATCTTTTTGACAATGATACGATGTAAAGAATCATAATGCAAACGTATAGGCTTTATGTGTGTCCTGAAATAATATTTGGAACAGATGTAGCGATATCAGTGTCAACCGATATCTTGTTAAATTAAGACATGTGAGGGATGTTACAGACATTGTTCCAGAGAGTAATTGTCTTGATGATTAGCAGCTACGTGAAGTGGATCTTGCAAGAAACATGCCAAACGATCCTGACAAATAAGGTTACTGAGAGGGATAAGACCCTGGTTTCTTGATAAATTATTTTTTTAGGCAAAGATGACACGACAAAGAATGCTGTTCTCTATGAGACAGCAGTCACTATCAGACGAAAACAGAGACCCACAGAAAGCGAACAGAATGGGTCGAGAGACCGCTTGCCGGGACGCGAAAAGGAAGACAGGCCCGTTAGACTGTTCAACCCACCCCCTGTTCACCTCCGCCTCATTTCTACTTCGCTCGTCTACAGCACAAAGTTACAACCAGAATAAAAATTTGTTTACTGCTATAACCAGCTTATGGTTTTATTTCGTGGCTATCGATCTAGCCAAAGTTTTATTTTTAAGCCACAAGTATTTAACTTGAATCCTGAGATGAGCCTGGTGTCTGGTCTAAGCTGCAGTGCAAACAGAAAGCAATTCCTAAAGAATTAATGGATTAATTTTTAATCCGACTTTTTATTACTGCAAACGTTATTATAGTAGACGCTTCTTATTGAAATAGACTCCCCATTTTTATTTTAAACAGTGTGGATTATGTCTATCAGCCTGCACATTCGAGAAAGTTTACTAGTAAAGACAATGTATGCGTTCTTTTTCTCACTAAACAACGTCTCCGATATTATGTGTCTCTCCTGTCTTTCCTCGCAATCAAAACGTGACGCACTTAATAACTAATAGAAACACAAGTAGAATTATAAGATATATGATTTGGAGACCCATAAATATCTAATAGGTTCATGTATTGCAGAAGTAATTTCTGATTGCAACTTAAATTGTGCACTTACGTGTATGTGTAAAAAGAAAGATTCTCCCTTTCTCACCGCAAAAGGAAACTCATAAAAAACATTAATTAATACTTGCCTTTACCCCAATTAATTTTATCTGGGATAGAAGGATAGATGTTTATAATACTTGAGAATGACAGGTCTTCTAAATAAACAAATGCGCTGACATTAGGGTTAGAGGACTTGGTAATGCCGAGCCCTAAGGCGTGTTTACAGCGTTTTTGATTGGACTCGAACAAAAAATGTTCAGCTATTGAGTAGGCATAAAAAAACATTATCTACTTCATTCTTTTCAGTGTTCATATCTATCTCATTGTATTCATATCTGTCTATGTATCTATCCATCTATTTCATTCTATTCATCTCAGCTTCTTATCTATTAATCAAGCGATCTTAATCTATTCATATCTATATATCTATCTCAATCAATCGTATATCAATATGTTTATCTATATCAGTCTATTCACATCTCTCTCTTTATATATATATATATATATATATATATATATAGATCATCCTGTTCATATCTAAATATCTCATTCTCTTCATGCCTGTCTCATTCTGTTCATGTCAATTTATATATTTACTCTTCTCATTCTGTTCATATCGATCTATCTGTCCTTCCCATTTTATATCTCTCTAGCTGTCCTTATAATTCTTTTACTATCGATCTATCTGTCCACCTCATTGCGTGCATATCGATCTGTCTGTCCTCATCATTCCGTGCATATTGATCTATCTGTCCACCTCATTGCGTAAATATCGATTTGTCTGCCCTCATCATTCCGTACATACCGATCTGTCTGTCCTCCTTATTGCGTACATACCGATCTGTCTGTCCTCCTTATTGCGTGCATATCGATCTGTCTGTCCTCATCATTTCGTGCATATCTATATATCAGTCCACCTAATTCCGTGCATATCGATCTCTTTGTCCTCCTCATTCCGTGCATATCGATCTGTCTCTCTGTCCTTATAATTCTGTTTTTATCGCCCTATCTGCTGTCATTATTCTGTGCATATCGATCTCTCTGTCCTTATAATTGTTCATATCACCCTATCTGTCCTCTTCATTCAGTGCATATCTATCAGTCTGTCCTTATAATTCTGTTCATATCGCCGTATCTGTCCTTATAATTCTGTGCATATCGATGTATCTGTCCTCATCATTCCGGGCATATCGATGTATCTGTCCTCATCATTCCGTGCATATCGATCTCGCTGTACTTCCCATTTTATATCTTTGGCTGTCCTTATAATGTCTGCATAGTTCTTTTCCTATCTATCTAGCTGTCCACCGCAATGCGTGCATATCAATCTGTCCGTCCTCATTCCGTGTATATCGATTTGTTTGTCCTTATAATTCTGTTCATATCACTCTATCAGTCCTTATAATTCTGTGCATATCGATCTATCTGTCCTCATTATTTCGTGCATATCGATCTTTCTGTCCTTATAATTCTGTTTATATCGCCCTCTCTGCCGTCATTATTCTGTGCATATCGATCTCCCTGTCCTTATAATTGTTCCTATTACCCTATCTGTCCTCCTCATTCCGTGCATATCGATCTGTCTGTCCTTATAATTCTGTGCATATCGATCTATCTGTCCTCATCATTCTGTGCATATCTATCTCTCTGTCCTTATAATTCTATTCATATCGAACAATATGTCCTCATCATTCTGTTCATATCGATCTATCTGTCCTTATCATTCTGTTCATATTGATCTATCTATCCTTCTATCTCGCTCTGTTCACTCGCTATGTTAGTGAGTATACGCAGTTTTCATTACTTTTACATTAATGTTTCAAACTTTTGCCCACAGTTATCTTTTAAAAGGTTAAATATTTTAACTTTTTTAATTTGGGAAAACTCTTTGCCTTAAGGAAAGTGTTCTCAGCTAGCGATATCAATAGCCTGCAGCACTGCAACACGCACGTATATACACACAATACATATATATATATATATATATATATATATATATAAAACGGAGAGAACGTGTCTTTCAACCCATCTGTGTGTGTGGGTATATATATAAACACACATACATGTGAAAATGCATTGTAGCATATTCAAACTAAACATTTCCAAAGGACAATTTGGAATGTTTTTTTTCTGAAATCACTGGAAGGGATATCTCGAAGTCGGTAAATGTAAATATTTGTTTTTAAAATTCTTCAGCGCCAAACGAATATAGAATCTTTCATTGCCAAGAGGGAGGAAGAGAGAAAATAGTGCTGTGTGTCCTTTAGAAAAACGCACACACACACATATACTTAGGCAGTCCGTCAATATAATATTCCAAAAGCCCATCTCGTTCCCATGTGAAGCGGAGATAGTGCAAAAAAAAAAAAAAATCATACTTGCGATTGTCTTCACTTGTACGAAGAGAGCGTAGTGAATGAAACCTACCTTATTCTACCTTTATGAGAAACAAAGAAAAAAAATCCTGGACTGCTTTTTGAAAAAGAGATTTGGGACAAAAGAAATATGGTTCTACAGAAGGATACTGAGACTAGCATGAATGGATCATGTAAGCGACAAGGAAGTTTTAAGGATGAACAAAATGATCACTTATACTCAAAATCAGAAAGAGGTGATTCAAATTTCTCGGACACACAACGAGGAAACAGGATTTGGAGAATTTGACACAACACATGCAGACGGAACGAGGGACAGAGCAAATCCCCTAGTAAGCTATATAACAAGCTTTTGTAAATGTATGTCAAAACAGGGAGTGGGAATGATAATGAAAAAAAAGGCTGAGGATAGGAAGTTGTGAAGAGCCATGATCGCCCACGCCCTGAAATGAAACTTTCTTCTACCGGTATTAGCTGCAGGTTTAAAATACCATTTCCCAGATGGGCTTTTAGAATTGATAATGATGAATTTCTTTTTGGCAGTTTTGATGATTTTTTTTTTCATGTGATTGAATGACATTTTTTTTTTACTGTGTTTAAAAAATATGAGATTTATTTCCAAATTATTTATCTATGAATAGATGATGATAGGAATCCACCTCTTCTCCCCCCCACCTTTGGGTTAATTAGTAAGACTTGTATGTTCTTCTTTATGTGTTATGTCCCCTCAGAACGTAAGCGATCATGGCTCTTCACAGTTTCCTGTCCCTTGTAATTCTTTTGATTAATAAATTTTGACTTTTTTTTATTATTTCTCCTAAACCCTGTTCTGTCACCCTATCTACTTAAGATCATTAACTATGTTATGCGCCGTTTTCCTATGTCCCTCGTGGCTATCAGATTTTTCAAGTATCACTAAACTTATTACATAAAAAATTCTTACAATCTAAAAATATTTTCTAGTTTAAATGACCTGCCAAGGGTTGATAAGCCGTAAAATCGAATCCATCAATTAAAGTAACAGTAGTTTTTGTAATGTCAGCGAACACTCGTTGCCACTTTTGTAATGTCAACGAACACTCGTTGTCACTTTCGTAATGCTCGTTGTAGTAGAGACTTTGTAATCGCAGATACAACTATAGTAACGCCGTTTAACAATACTGATGTCAGACGCCTTTGAATAACGTTCGCACTAATAGTACTTGCTTGATAATACAAACTTGAAAAGTGACTACCGAATAGTGATCCGTATAGAGAAATAGTATAGTGAATAGCGATCCGTATATTAACAGAGGATAATGTAGAAATAGTGATCAGTATAGTAATAGAGAATAGAATAGAAAAAGTGATCAATTACACGCCCCGCTAATTCCCATATATACATTTTTTTACCATCAAGTGATCTACTTATTCAAAATGGGATCGCCCGTGTTTGCTCACTGGATATCTGTGTTCAAACTACAGTGTCGGCAGCGACACTTTATTCCGATATATAGCAATAGTGAATTCCAAAATTGTTATAGGAAACTTTTTCAGAGGTGAGCTTTTAAATATACAAAATATTTATTGCAATAAAATTACACATATAGCGCAAAGTCAATAATGGGGATGAAGAGAGCTGGTCATCGTTGATCTTAACTTATATATATATATATATATATATATATATATATAAAAAGGAAGATGGGCAGAGGAAAACTGCAAATAACCTACCCAAAGAACTTGTGTAAAAAAAAAAGATTGGCAGAACGGGGATTAGGCGAAATAGCAATAAGGCAAAACTGACTAAATGCTGCAAAAGGCAGGAAGTTGTGGAGCGCCACGATCGCCTACGTCATGAAATCACAAAGCACATAAAAGAAGTCACAATCACTGACCCAGTGGCACAAATATTTTTTCTAGCTCCAAATCTTCATATTAACACTTTTCAGTCGTACTACAGACACCAAAATACCAGCATTTCTCTACGATCTACAAATTTGTCCCATATGTGACATTTTATTGGGTGGGGTATAAAAACAAGAACAACATTAAAATTGACCTAATGAATAATTATAATGACAAACATATATACAACAACCAAGGAAAACTTGTGTTCGTATTAGAACCCCTCACAAAATACTAAATATGGCAGAACTGGCAGTTAACTATCTGAAAAAGTGAACCGTAAATGCGCCATTCACTGCAAGAAACGCCCATCAAACCACGCAGCAAACGCCATGAAAATATGAAAGCACATGAAAACGAAAGGAATCATACACTTACCAGAGAACTGTAATCTCTGACACCTGAAAAGAAAGAAAATCGAAATTAAACAGACGAAAAAGGAGAGGGAATAAATCTGTTCTCTAAAAGACAATGTGACTTTATATATTTCTCAGTCACGCAGCTTGACCTCCTCTTTCTTCCATAATGATGCATTCTGTTTTTAGTAAAAGGAGACATAGGCTAATATAACAATGAAATATTCCATTTATTAACTATGGGAAAGCAGAATGCTAATAAACGAATATTTATTTCGCTTGGTTTATGTCAGGTTCCTTTCGGGATTTTTATTTATTTTTTTTTTTAATAATTTCACTGCAAGCAAGGTGATAATGCCACTACAGGTAGTGGAAGAAAATGAGAAGACTTTAGTTAGAAGTGAGGAAAGAACAATAAAGAAACAGGATTTGGGAAGGCAGAAGATGGCGATTGACGTTGCATTTAAATTTTTGAAGATTGTAGTTATCAGGGAAGCAAGAAATTGGAAGGGGTTCCACAGGTGAGAAATGCAAGAAAATAAACTATTAGAATAGAAGAGAGAGTTGTATCTAGCTAGCTGGACAGTAAAACGGTGATACCTCGTTGTCAATTTAGTAGCATTTAGGAAAGAAGCACATGAGAACACTTGCCATGAAAATATTTGTAGAAAAGACAGTGAGAAACCACGTCGCATCAGTGAGAAAATGACTGAAGTCGAGGTAACAGATCAGGATCGATTACAGACCCTTCTTTGAATTTTGTCATGAATCTCACCAGGAGCACCAGACCAGATATGGCAGCAGTATTCAATGCACGGGTGAATGCTAGATTGACAGGGTGAATGAAAAGTAACTCCCTATTTTATGTATGATGGACTCTTCCGTCTTCGAAAACTTACATTTAGACGGGAGAAACCATCATACATAAAATAGGGAGTTACTTTTCATTCACCTTGTATAAATTTGCAGGATGGATTGTGACGTGAAATGTTTTCTAGCACGACACAGTGAACCAACTTTCCTAGCAAGTGATTCAATATAGTCGCTCCACTTCCTTGAAAACGTGACCCCAAGAAGGCGTAAAGTGTGGCTCTCATAGAGTTTAGCATTAGCCATGCTGATGACAGGCAGAAAAGGTTCACTATTGCAGTAAATAATTTAAAAGGGAGAATCTTCCTGAGAATTATCAACAAAACTGTAATGAATCATATTGGAAAATTTTTAATGCAGTTTATATATATATATATATATATATATATTTGGTTAGATAGATGTGAGTTTGTGACCCTGGGTTTTTGTCTGACGGTCGCTAAAGCGTGAAACCCAGGGTCACAAACTCACATCTATCCAACCAAATATGTTAGCTCTATCTCTGATATTGAGCGCTTTCTAATAAATACCTTATATAATATATAAATAATTATACATATATATATTTATTTATATTTATATACACTTTTCATATATATATATATATATATATATATATATATATATCCAAGTAATATATATATATATATATATATATATATCCAAGTAATATATATATATATATATATATATATATACCCAAGTATATCCAACATCATCAGTTGATAAGACACCGGAGGTGTTGAAACAAAATGATTTTATAACATATTTATGTTATAAATTTTTTAAATAAATAATATATATATATATATATAATATATATATATATATATATATATATGCGTGTTTCTGTATTGTTGAAGTTGTTAATATAAAATGACAGAATACAAAACTAAATTTAGATCTTCAGCTTGGTAACAAGCATTTTTCTTATATATATTTCTCAACTGACGATTAGTTCGTTAGTCAACGTTGGATCGACTAACAATCTACCTAACATTCGGGTGGTCGGGTTTTGTGAGTACGCAGATGTCTCCTTAGTCCGATATGTACACGAAAGTCTCTCTGATACTGTGAACAGGAAATGCAGGCAGCAGATGGCGATCTGGTAGCTTTTCATTGTCCTTTCTGGCCTGCCTGCGTAGCTCAGCTTCAGTTTCCCTTTTGGCTTCATATGACTTGGAGTTCTTACGGACTGCTGCACGTCATTCGCTTCTAACCTGATCTGCTCCCACTGTTTATTGGAGACCTTCAGTGCGCTTCTCATAGTCTTCACAGTGCTGAACATTTTCTTAACTAGTCGGAGTCTTAACTATGGTTGGGATATCCACATAGAAGTGGATAGTGTGTGCTTTTGTCTCGGTCTTAAGTTTTTCGTGTTTTATGACCAGCAGTAAGTTCTTTGAATTGGAGTCTTCAAAGCAGCAAGTCACCTGATCAAAAGAGAATAAAATAAAAGATAAATAAATGAAAATATTTGGGTTCAAGTGACGATAAAACGGACGTTGAGAATTTCTGGTCGCCTTTAATCAAATCTGTAGTAATATATATAGTATTTAAAATTTGATATATTTAAAGGGTAAAAGTGCACAGTAGCGAGGAATATAGACAGAACCAACACTGCTAAATGACTGTCAGTTTCACTTTTGAGTGCGATCTTCAGATCATGTCACTATTCCTTTAGCAGGCCCGTGGTATACAGGTTGCTGGGGATTAAGAGAAGTAGAGAAAAGAGGAAACCACCTCTTTCCAGTCCTTCTATATTCAGAAATAATGCTTTGCGTTATTTATATGCGTGGCCTTTAAATTGCTTATATATATATATATATATATATATATATAAACAGTAAAGAGGGTTTTTAAAACGTGTGTCATAAAAAATATGACCAATAACAAGGAAAACAGTCGCCCGTAGAGCTATCAATAAATGTATAGGTAATAAAATCTTCAGACGTTGGATAGAAATACGACCGCGGTTTCGACCGCCGCCAAAGATCTTTTCAGGTGATTAACGAAGAAACCTTGGCGGTCATGTTACTATCTAGCGTCTAAATATTTTATTATCTATCTATATATATATATATATATATATATATATATATATATATATATATATATATATATATATATATATATATATATATATATATATATATATATATATATATATATATATAATATATATATATATATATATATATATATATATATATATATATATATATAATATATATATATATATATATATATATATATATATATATATATATATATATATATATATATATATATATATATATATATATATATATATATATATATATATATATATATATATAATATATATATATATATATATATATATATATATATATATATATATATATATAATATATATATATATATATATATATATATATATATATATATATATAATATATATATGAGCGAGACAGAGGGGAATATAGTGAGAGATTTATTTATTTGGGGATACACGTGTTTGAGGAGTTATAATTATTTTAAAAACAGACTTATTGACATCTATCGGCCTGGGTTTCTCGTGAGACTTTAATAAAGGAATGTGCCAATTCGACAGAATTCGAAAAATATATTATTTTAAATATACTATAAATATATTATTTTATTCATTTACATATTAATTTTTATTTCTTTGATTTGCATATTTTTCTTTTGCTTCTGCCCACCAAACCCCCATCCCCGGTCGGGTTGTAAGACGCGCC
>CAHIKZ030000675.1:522500-570000 GCA_903632075.3 Acanthosepion pharaonis | reverse complement strand
TGAATATTTTTTTCATCGTTAAGCTACTTTACTAAATGCACCTACATGCAAAGAATCAAGGCACACATTACAAATTATTTATAAATACCAAATCGAGGAAAAAAAAAAAAACATAAAGATTGTATTGTGCCATTTTGAAGGGGTGAATTTTCCTACCTGCTTTAAAAATCAGCATTCAAAATTCTGATTTTTACCAAGGCTTGAACATTTCGTGAGAATAACGTAATTCTCTTAGAAACCCATTGATATTGCATATTTTCATTTAACTATTTTTTCTTATTTAAACTTCTTTCTTATAATTAATCTTTCTTCCTTTTTGTCATATTTTATTTCTTGTTCTTTCATTCTATATTTCTTTTTTTTTGTTTTTTCGTTTTTATTCGTGTTTCTTTTTTTGTTTTCTTTCATTCATTATTTATATATTGCTAGCATCTTTCTTTCTTTATTCCTTACATTTTTGTTTTGTTTCTTATTTCTTTCATGTATTCTTTTTCTTTGCTTTTCTTTCTCTTTCATTCAATCTTTATTTTACTCCTTTTTTATATTCTTATTTTTTTTTTGTTTTGTTGCCATCTCTTTCTCACTTTCTTTTTATTCTTGTCTCTTTCTTTATTTTTTCTTTCGTTTTTTCTTTCTGATTGTCATTTTTTTCTTTCTTTCTTTCTTTCTTTCTTGTCTTTCCTTTCTTTTGTTTTCTTTCTTTGTTTTCTCTTTCGTTCTTTTTTTTTTCTTTTCTTTTCTGTCTTTCTTTACTACTGGCAAAGACGCAACTATCTCATCTACCAAGTGAGATTTTTGTCTTTTTTCCTGCAAATGGGAAGGGATGATCTGCTTTAAAATTCAACATTTTAAACCAGAATTATTACCTGGAATTAAGCCAGAGTTAACTCGAAATGACATTTTTAACACCCGTCATAATAATATTTAATTGCCTTTTGTTTAAATTTGGTCTTGAAACCCCAACCATACAACTATTAGGTTGTTTCTGCTCGCCATTATATGCAAAGCCTTCAATTAGGCAGTATTTTTCAAAACAAACACAAGAAAACTGAGCATATTTTCTTTATTTGCACACACACACACACGCATACACTTTGTTTATATTGTGACGGTTGATAGGAAAGGTAGGAAAAGAAAGCGAGAAGAAAGGACGAATCATTAATTGTAAGAAGAGGGACAGATCAAGATGGAGACGTTAAACTCAAGCAAGGACAGATAT
Source organism: Acanthosepion pharaonis (assembly GCA_903632075.3). Taxonomy (NCBI): domain Eukaryota; kingdom Metazoa; phylum Mollusca; class Cephalopoda; order Sepiida; family Sepiidae; genus Acanthosepion; species Acanthosepion pharaonis. The sequence continues at coordinate 568,781 of CAHIKZ030000675.1, read as the reverse complement.
TTGACTGGAAAGTGTTCTAACAAAAGACAGAAAATGTAGAACAGAAATCCGATGGGCAGTGGAATGGCGAAAGGTGACTTCTAAACACTAAACAAAGTATTAAGGGACAATTTCGTTAGAAACAAAGGAATGCTTAAATTTCTTGTGGTTCCTAAATAAATCCAATTTATTTATTTAGGAAGGGTAAGATCTTATAGGATACAAATCCTATATTCCAACAAATGACTAAAAAAACACAAAGTAGATTTGCACAACCGCAAAATCGGATCAAAACGACCAAAAACAGATTTCACAATAAGGTGTGAAATTAATTTTCTGACCAATGAAAGGAGGCGATTTGCTAAACCAAAAAAAAAAAAAAAAGATAACGAGCCAGTGTGAAAAAAAGTCAACAATAAATACAGAGTTTTCAAGTCAGTCGCCAGTCAGTCAGAAGGGCGCAAAGATCACAGAAGATTGACAGTAAAATTCATCACTGACTCAACCCGACACTAAGAGCCGAAAGTGGATTAGGAAAGCACAACAACAACAACAACAAATTTACAACTGACTCCAGAACAATTCATAAGTACATTTTCCTTTTATCTTTATTCCTCATTCACACTCTCTCTTTTTTTTTCAACTTAAATTGATCGCCCCTTTTTCCTTTACACATATACAAAAACAAAAGAAACACATTACTCTGCTACTCTGTTGAAAGACAACGAACACAGACATTTTTATCAAAATCACATTTTTACTTAAACGAACTAAAGCATTAATCTTTTTTACCCTATTCACAAGATAATAAATATACAATGTTCTATTTTCTACAAACGTTCCTTATCGTGTTGTTCATTCTTGAAAGTTGCGTTGTATTTTGTGGGCAGGGTATCCCGTATTAAATTCTCCTTTAATCCGGGTACGCTGAACCCCACAATCTTTTTTGCCAATCAGATAATATCAAAACTTTTATATGGAAGTGAATGCTGAACATTTTTCTCACAGATGAAGAGGAAATTTTTGGCAAGGGACTCCGGAGAGAGTTTTGTTCTGCAAAAGAATATCATCGAGACTACCATGGACAGAGCATTTTACATCTGTGGGCAAAGGGGATACAGGTGTGCAAAATAAGTCATCTCCCCTCAAGGATGCGTAAACGATCTTGATGATTGGGTAGCTACTGTCCAAATATGACAGCTATATGGACGAGGAGCAGACAAAAAAAAGATAAATAGATGGGAAAACGGGGTTTAGTGGTGAGTAACAAGGAACACGATATTTATGCTCAGAATGTTATCAGAAAGAGCAATACAAATGCAGAAATACGTGTACCTGTGTTTTATAGAATACACAAAGGCATTCAACAAAGTACACCACAAAGATCTGTTGGAACTGCTCAGAAACTTCGACATATTTGGGAAGGATATTAGAATAATTAAGAACTTATACTGGCGGCAAATCGCCTGCATACCTGATAAAAAATGAGTTCAACAGATGTACAAAAATAGAAAGCGGTGTATGACAAGGATGTCTCTTCTCAACGGACTTATTCAATCTATACAGCGAAGCGATTCTGAGAAAATTAGAAATCCGACTAGGATTCAATATTGGCGGCAAAAATCTTAACATTAGATTTGCAGATGACACAGTGTTGATAGCAGACACAGAAAGGAAACTATAAGAACTTCTCCTGATGGTAGTGAAGGAAAGCGATAAGAAAGGACATCAACTGCAAGAAGGACCGAATCCATGATTGTTAGCAAAAGAAACAGCCCAACATGCAAATTACAAATTGGAAATACCAAAATCAAAGTACGAAATTTTAAATATATGGGAAGTGATTTATCAGAGGACAGAAAGCGTAATAGTGAAATCCGAATGCGTATTCGGATAGCCAAAGATGCATTGTAAAATCTAAGCAAAGTATTAAGAAATAGAAAATCTTCACTAAAAACAAGGTAAAACGTACTAAACTGTTACGTGATATCTTTTCTCCTGTCTGGTAGTGATTACTGGGTAATCTCCTCTAAGATGTAAAAGAGACTTGAAACAACAGAAATTTAGTTCTACAGAAGGATGCTGAAGATACCATGGACCGATTATGTCATCAACGATGAAGTTTTAGAGAAAATAGAAACAAAAAAAGAACCTTATACTTAACATCAAGAAAAGATAGCTTATAATGAAGAAGGAGGGCTTGGAAAATCTGATACTCACAGGACAGATTGAAAGCAAGGGGGACAAAGGAAAACAACGCATAACGTACTTAGTGAGCTTGAGTAAATGGATGGCGGAACAGGGCTTGGGAGAAATAACAAAAAGAAAAAAATTATTAAGAGCTACAAAGAACAGGAAGTTGTGGAGATCCATGATCGTCTACCACTTGATGGGACACGGAACATAAAGAAGAAGGTAGGTTAATGTTTATGGCAAATGGAAGAGCAGATGGGCTTCGGATTTCAACTGAGGTTACTTGTGTTCTCTTCGCACTATTAACCTTGGGAAAAGCAAGAACACACTTCTCCCTGCATCTACGGACACAAATGAGGTGCGAAGTAGTGTAACATTAGCGCACAGAACGGAATTGACAAACCAACTACAGATTTCACCTGAGGTAGCTTATGTCCGCTTCGCACTTGAGAAAGTCACGAACCCACATTTCCCTGCATCCATGCATGAAATGGACGTGCGAAGTTGTCACAATTCTAACCCCACAAAATAGAATAGACAACACAACTTCAAATTTCAGCTGAGGTAACTTGTGTCTATTTCGCCTTTGGGAAAGGCACGAACCGACATCTCCCTTCATTCTGTATACTCAGCAGAGATGCGAAGTAGCGTAATCAGTAATCGGCAGATTTTGAATTTCGTTATGTCGTGATGGCTGAGGCGAAAGTATTGAATGAGTGAGTACTTGACCAAATCACTCTCCCATATCTATCTTACCGAACACGTAGTAGAAAAGACGAGGAAATGAAGAAATGTTAAGAAAATAAACCATTAGACGATAAGAAGTTGTTAGAATTGGTAGGTGCCATGTCTCTTCAGGACATAGGCGATCATGACTCTCCACAACTTCCATTTCCTTTTATTATGGCTAAAATATGCATTGCTATGAATGTTATTGACAAAGATAGTAGAGCGGCTTGACTGTTTCCAGGATTTTGAATTCAGAACTGTCATTCTCAGATACACGTTGCCAAAAAACGGTTACAGAGAGAAGTATGTCCTGTGATTTAACTGACAGATGGGCGGGGAGACTGGAATAAGGAAAGCAAACTAAACGGAAATCGAAGAATTTCTGTTTTCATCTTTCATTCTTTGATAGAAAAATGAAAGGAATTTTTACGAAAGAAAGAAATTTGACAGAACGAAAAAAAGAAAGAACATTGACGAACGAACAAAAGAAAGAATTTTTGAATAAAAGACAAGAACGAAAGAGGAAGTAAAGAGGGCGGCTTGAGGCGGAAATTGCTACGTATTCCCAACTACAATCAGAGGTTCGAGTTTCAACGCCGCCTTCTAAAAATGGGCTTTTGAATGCGGATTTTAAGCGTAATTTGGTTCAATACAGTAGTCCGAATATCGAAATGATTTCACCGAAAAACGCTAATAGTAAATATCAATAAAAAGGTAACGATTTTGATTTACTGTGGAACTGGACGAGTGTTGGAAATAAGACACATAACATAAAAAGGTATTATCTATCATTTACCATTATCTTGACGTGATGTAATGGTTAGCTTACAAAGTGAATAGTCAGTTCGATCCTTGCTGAGTGTCCGATACTTTGGGACAAGTGTCACATTTAAGCTAAGCTTAGAAAATCATCGTAACATTATATTATCTATCTCAATCTGTTCATACCTATCTCTGTTCACATATCGCTCTATCTGTTGAAGTCAGATCATATCTATCTATCTATCTATCTATCTATCTATCTATCTATCTATCGTAGTCTGTCCCTATCAATCTATGCTGCATTCTGTCCATATATATTTATCGCAGTCTAATTATCTCAGTCTGGTGAAACTCACCCTCTCATTATATATATATATATATATATATATATATATATATATATGTGTGTGTGTGTGTGTGTGTGTGTGTGTGTGTGTATAATTGCAGATGGATTATATCTGTTAAAGGACAATACGAACAAAGACACAAGGAAGATGTATCATATTTACCTTGATAAAGTTATAAAGTAGCTCAGAGAGCGAATGGTGTCATTAAGTTTATCCTTTTATCTCTTCATATATATACATATATATATATATATATATATATATATATATATATATATATGTGTGTGTGTGTGTGTGTGTGTATGTATATATGTGTGTGCATGTATATATATATATGTGTGTGTATGTATATATATATGTGTGTGTGTGTGTATGTATATATATATGTGTGTGCATGTATATATATATGTGTGTGTATATATATATATATATTTGTGTGTATGTATGTATATATATATATATATATATATATATATCCTCATTCTCTTTACCTTAGTATATGTGGGCGCCCGCGCGCTATTTCGTCGTGTACACGTCAACATATTTTCGGGGTCGAGCTGCCAATCCTCGGAACTCATATCGTCGACTTCACTCGTCATAAGAAACAAACAATTACTTTTCAGTCAGACAGTGTCGTCGATACCGGCAGATAACAAGGCGATGAACGTGGACCGCAAATTGAATTTCCAGAAGAGGTTAGTGCGTGAAGATTAAGACGAGAGCGAAAGAATCCAGCTTCAGAAATCTGCTCAGGGGCACAAACACGATCTCCACACCTGCGCAGGCCTTTGTCGTGTTTTTGGCAAACATTGGCCTTTTTGCTCGATTTAGACTTCGATCCTCTTTCGTCATATGTACGCATACATATGCGACGTGGCTGTACCTCTCGTCGTGTGTAGAATCTATACGTTCGCTTGTGTATCTGGAGTCAATGCAATAGGCGCTTCTTTTGTTATAATATGCGTAGTTCTGAGCAAGCAATGTTTGCCTTTTTACTATGGCTCCCAGTTCATGTTCCGCCATCTATTTACACAAGCACGTGACCTAGGTGACTCGATTTTCTCTCTGATTGTTAAATTCTCCAAGCCCTCTTTCTTCCTTATGTGACAGAAATTTCAACTGTCTCTCTCTGATTCTACATACGAGTTTCCTCGTAGATCCTTATTATCTTCAAACTTACACGTTGCTCACATGTTTCATTGATTGAGTTGTTAGTATTAGTCTCTCCTCAAGTGTCCTCTTCATCTGTGAGGAAGTTGTCCAGCTGTCACTGTCATAGAGCGGAGAATTATATTAAATAGCAGTCCAGTACTCTTTTCTTTGTATCTAATCACATTTTCTCGTTTCTTAATACTTTCTTTAGCTTTTGGAAGGCATCTTTGGCTATTCCAATGCGCCTTCTGATTTCATTGTCACATGTTTCATCGTTTGTTTTTCGACAAAGACAAAACTGTAATTTAGACATGGAATATTATGACAATCTCTCAACGTACAGAGTTGGAAGATGGCGAAGAGGAAATTAAAATACTTCTGGCCACGATTAAGAAACTGGAAACCATGTTCCTCACTACAGCAGCTTGTTTTAATTATTGTCATTTAATCTCATCAGTTTTTCTTTCCTTTTTTCTTTCCGCAGCCATTTTTTTCTTTTCATCTTTCCTTCTTTTTTATATTTCTTTTCATCTTTTCTTCTTTTTTATATTTCTTTTCATCTTTCCTTCTTTTTTATATTTCTTTTTCATCTTTCCTTCTTTTTATATTTCTTTTCATCTTTTCTTCTTTTTTTATATTTCTTTTTCATCTTTCCTTCTTTTTATATTTCTTTTCATCTTTTCTTCTTTTTTTATATTTCTTTTTCATCTTTTCTTTTTTATATTTCTTTTCATCTTTTTATATTTCTTTTCATCTTTCCTTTTTTATATTTCTTTTCATCTTTCCTTCTTTTTTATATTTCTTTCATCTTTCCTTCTTTTTATATTTCTTTTCATCTTTTCTTCTTTTTTTATTTCTTTTTCATCTTTTCTTTTTTTATATTTCTTTTCATCTTTTCTTCTTTTTTATATATTTCTTTTCATCTTTCCTTCTTTTTTTTTCATTTCTTTTCATCTTTTCTTCTTTTTATATTTCTTTTCATCTTTTCTTCTTTTTTATATTTCTTTTCATCTTTCCTTCTTTTTTATATTTCTTTTCATCTTTTCTTCTTTTTTATATTTCTTTTCATCTTTCCTTCTTTTTTATATTTCTTTTCATCTTTTCTTCTTTTTTATATTTCTTTTCATCTTTTCTTTTTTATATTTCTTTTCATCTTTTCTTCTTTTTTATATTTCTTTTCATCTTTTTTATATTTCTTTTCATCTTTCCTTTTTTATATTTCTTTTCATCTTTCCTTCTTTTTTATATTTCTTTTCATCTTTTCTTCTTTTTTATATTTCTTTTCATCTTTTTTATTTCTTTTTTATATTTCTTTTCATCTTTTCTTCTTTTTTATATTTCTTTTCATCTTTCCTTCTTTTTTATATTTCTTTTCATCTTTTCTTCTTTTTTATATTTCTTTTCATCTTTTCTTCTTTCTTTCTCCTTTTCATATTTCCCCCTTTCTGCTCATCCTCCACTCTTTCGTTCTTTTCATATTTCTTTCTCTTTTTTCGTCCATTCTTTCTGTTCCTCTTTCTTTTACTTTCGCTCTTTTTATTGCTTTTGTTTCATTTTTCTTTCGGTCTTTTCTGTTTTCGTTTTCATTTTCTTTTTTTTATCTCCATGTTCCTTTTTTTTTCGTTCCCTTTATCCTTCATTCATTTATTTTTTCTTTCTTTTCATCTTTAATTTATTTTTAAACTTTCACTTCGTTTCTCTCTTTCATCTTCGTTTCATTCATTCTTTTCATCTTTTATCATTCCTTTATTCGCTTTTCATTTTTTTCTTCACTTTTTCATACTTGTTTTATAAAATACTTTTCAGTTTTCTTTCTTTAAAGTTTATATTTCACTTATCTTATCATCTTTCTTTCTTTTTATTTTTCCAACTTTCTTTCATTTCATCATTCATTGATTTTTTTTTTCTATCAATCATTTATTCTGTTTGTCATTCTTTATTTTCGTCTTTTTTTTCTCCTACTTTACATCTTTATATTTTAGATATTTTTCATCTTTCTTTTCTTTTTATCTTTCTCTTTATCATTCACTCCATCGACCTTGCCTTTCATGTTTTTTTTTCATTCCTTCGTTTGCCTTTCTTTCATCATTCTTTCTGTTTCCCGCTTTTCTTTGTATATTTTCCTTTTTTTCTTCTATTTTTCTTTTCATCTTTCCTTTTTTATTTTATTTTATTGTTTTTTCACTTAATTCTTTCTTTCTTTTCATCTTTCAGTTTTCCATTCATTCCGTTCATCTTTCTTTCTTTCTGCGCTACCACATTAATCTAATCCTCCATGTTGTCTATAATTATTTTAATTCTGTCAGTATTACTCTTCCTTTCTCTCCATTTGTTCAACCCCTTCACCTTTCTTCTTTCTTGACCGCTTCCTCTCTTTCCTTTTCATCTCTTCTCTCTCTTCTTCACTGACTTTTTTTCAGACTCACTCTTTCTTTCTTTCTTTCTTTCTTTCTTTCTTTCTTTCTTTCCTTCCTTCCTTCCTTCCATCTTATCATCTGCAACTCAGGTCTATTTCTATTTTTTTCCTCTATCTTTTCCTCCCGTTCCTAAATCTAAATCATCATTTTTTTTTCGTTTTCTTTCTTCTTCCATTCTTTATTTATTCTCCCGCTCTCTCTCGATTTTACTCCCTCTTTTCTGCTTTACCTTTTGCTTTCCTTTATCATCCCCCACTACCCGTTTTAATACCCTTTCTCTTTCTATACCGCCCTCTGATTATTAATGTTTCTTCTTTTCTTCTCTGTTGATTTCGTTCTGTATTTACTTCCTCACTCTTATCCTCCACTCTCTATGTATCTTCACTTGTTTTTTTCTCTCTCCTTTCTCTTCATCTCATACTGATAATTTCTCTCCTCTTTCCTTTTCTCTCGTTATTTTGCAATGCCTTTCTCTCCTCCTATTTCTTGTATCCATCAAATCTGTTTTCTTCTACCCTTCTCATTCGATCATAATTCGTCATTTTCCTTTTTTCTTTTTACTCTTTTCATCAAATCATCCTTTAACGATTTTCTGTTTCCTTAATGCAAAAAAAAAATATTGAGAATAGATAAATTAAATAAAATAAATTATATAAAATAAATAATAAATAACAGAACCCGGTTCATAACAATTCCTTATTTATTGATAATCAATTGATTCGTTCCAATATTTCTTGTAAACAGTATTTTTCACTCGGAATCAGTCTTAACTTCTTGCTGAGTTGACAAGAAGAATAAAAAATAGCGAATATGGATGGGGCGGAGCTCGTCATTTCCGGTGACAACCACCGAAATCTTGCTTGAAGAGCTCGCCATTTCTACTCGGTCTTTTCAGTGGACATTAAAAATACGGCTTTGGCTTTTTTTTTTTCATCCTTGTAATAATTGCTCTCATGTTCGAAGAGCGTTTCTATTGCAAACTACCCACCATAACGGTTTTCAATGGCAAAAGTGCCCATAAATTCCTTCATCCTTCATTAAATCTATGTTTTTATTAGTTTCTTATTGTTTTTTTTTCTGCTCTCTCTTGCATTTACTTTCAAGAGCCGCCCTCTTTGTCTCTCTATCTTTTTCAAATTCAAACTGCTGTTTCTTTCTTTCATTATCTTTCGAATTTTCAAGTGTCGCCACTCTTTCTCTCTTTATACCATGCGCCCTCTTTTCTTTTCAAGCGCGTCTTTCTTTCTTTCTTTCTTAAATTCCTCCTCTCTTTATCTTAAATGTTCTCTCTTATTTTCAACCGCCCAATCTATTTGTCTTTCTTTCTCCTTCCTTTACATGCGCCTTCTCTCTCTAATTTTTAAGTGTCTTCAATCTTTTTTTTTCAGGCTTTCTCGTCCTCTTTTTCAAGCTCTTTCTCTCTATACCTTTCTCAGCATATTCTCTTTTTTCTTTTCTTTCTTTCTTTTTCATAACGCCTCCTCTTTTGACATTCTTCTTTCTTGATTTTCAGATCTTCGTCTTTTTCTAATCCGGGTCTTTTTTTATATTTTATTTCTGGATGCGTACTTCTTTAGTAGCAACTTTAACAACTTAATTGGTTTTGTTACCTCTTTCCCAATTATCTCAATATTTTTTTTTCAATTAAGTTTTCGCATTTTATCCCTACGTTTTTATTCCCGACTCCTTGTCCAGTTAGAACAGCACGGATATAGATGCATAAAATAAACTCACTTCTATGTCTTTTCCGCGACTTTAAAGGAGAAAAGCGTAAAGACGAATGGTTTTCGATAAATATTTTTGGCGAAGAAAATGTTACTCTCATTTGACATTTTTAAAAAAAAAAAAAAAAAAAAAAAAAAGGTGGAGTTTCGAAAGAGAAGAACCACTTGGAAATAATAAGAAAAATGTCAGTAAAACAAATAATAAAAAGGACAACAACAAAAAAAAAAACAACAACTGGAGAAGCTGATGAAGAAAATGGCGACATTCACTAAAGTTCTATAAAGATTAAACAGGGGACGAGGAATGCAAACGGCAACGCAAAAGCAGTAAAATTTTAACGGAAAGAGAATCGGTAAAGAAAGAAGAGGGCAGCACATCGCAGGTATTTCTGTTTTCTTCTTTCCGTTCCGATACATTTGTGTGTGTGATCGTCAAACCATTATTCGTTGACTTCTTTCCACCTTGTAAAGCGTAAATATCAAGCATTTCTGTCTCACACACCTAGACTTTGTGACTACATCAGCACAGTCATTGATTGGAAACTGAGAATGCACACACATACGTATTTTAAAGTAGCTTTAAAAAGAACACCAAGGCGAATTTTTAAGTCATGACTTTGTTGTTTTATTAACACCAATTCATAGCTAACTCGCTCGACTTCCGTCCTCCCGTTTGAATCCAGTTCCTTGTTCGGCTCGTTCCAATAAATCTTGTTTGCCACAGTCTTCAGTAGAAAAGACAGCGAGTGTATCTTGTTTTAAGTTCTGTAACATTTTATACCTCGCATCCAAGGTTTCTCGTCTCTGGTGCAGGAATTTAAGGATTTTTTCCTTTTTATATCTCAAATACAGGAAGGAGTGAAATGTTAAGTAGTAAAGTTCAGCAAAAAAGCAGTGAAATCGAAATTCAAAATTTTCTCTGAAAGTCATTTAACGTAAAGTAAATAAATAGAATTTGCAAACAAAAAATGTGGATCAAAAGATCTCCTTAATAAAAGGGAATTTGTTAGCCATAAGGGGTTTTGAATTCAGAAATGAAATGTCTTCATTATTAATTTTTGACTAGAATTTTCCCTGCTCCTCTAACTGCTTTTTGTTGCGAAGTTCTAAGTCTACATATCTTTTGACCGTCACTCATGCGTAATACACGCTTAAGCGATCAAGTATCTTTCGATACATGACTGTTATATTTAACAGCCCCCCCCACGAGGGATGTATGTGGCACAAGGCCGAGTTTACTGTGGGTTTTCAGAGCCCGTAGGCTCGTCTAAAAATATTCCCTTAGAACCGGTATAAACAGGTTCAGGGTCTGTCTACCTCTCCAGAGGAAAAATTTGCCCTTCGAAAAAGCCTCGTCCGGGTTCTTCTCTGCTCGAGGCAGAGAGTTCGACAGTTGAACAGTCTGTTCGACTTTCGATACATGACTGACAAGGCAGATTTTTTGCCATTTTTTTTTTTTTGCTATAGACCCATAGAAGAAGAGGATTTATACCTACGTAAATGAATGTAATGGATTCGACTGGAATTCGAACTCGGCTCTCCGATTACTCAATCCGTGCCGCTATCCATTACTCCACCGAAGGAACGTGAAATCAAAGATGTAATTCTCAACGAAATTTTAACACGCATATTATATCCTTATAAGTTTACCATACCTCCTGATTTGCCAGGTCTGTCCCAGTGATAATAGTTTTCATTTGGTTCTTTTTGTGTTTATGTGAGAGAGTTCGGGGTTATATGTATGTGTATGTATATATATATATATATATATATATATATATATATATATGGTATGCTATATTGTAGAAGTGTTCAATGTCAAAGATAGTGTATGTAAATACATAAGTGGACACTGAGGTAGGATGGCCTAAAGATAGCCTTCAAGCATGTTCCGCAATCATATAGAAGATTAGATACTACATTGAAGTCAAGATCTCTTTTGTTTATTTCTAATAACATTAACAATCTTGTAATGTTTTTTTTTCTTCAATTCTGCAAGGTATTTATCGCTATTGCTCTACCCCTTTGTATTTCTGTTCTACTTTCCGTCGATTGTTTAATCATAATCGACGGGTATCTTCACACTATGAACGGGATGCAATCGGCGTATGCACAACCCCGCTGACTGATTTGTTGTTTAATAATAGTTAAGAAATGGTTCTTTTGCTTAATTACAATATTTATTTATGTGAAATTACAGAAAATGTGGCACAAGGCCTAAAAAAAAGGGACTGGAAAAAGGACGGTCTTCATCTGTCTTAATTTTAAACTTAGCTAGCCACAAGCACTGACCCAAGTATACAAGCAATATTCCTAACACCAAAACAACACATTATTATTAGCCTTTCTTACTACATCCACCATAATACTTCATTGTCTCAATGAAAATCCTAAATAGTCCCCATATGTACAAATCGTCGTATGTGGGCGGGTGGGGGTGTTAAAACAACAAATTAAAAAGATCACCAATGAGTATATACAATATGAATTAATCTATTTGCAAGAAACTAAACAAATTCATCATTAATAATACCCCCCCACCACCACCGCAATAATTAAATGTGGCAGAAACATCAGATCACTGGACGAAATCAATGCCGGCCTATAAAAATATAAAGAAACATTCATTCATCCCTAGCACTGACACAGACACGCACTCATCCAGACACGACAACAGAAAACGAAAAAAACGAAAACCGCCCTTCATCCGCCAGAGAATTGACATCACTGATCACCTAACAAGGGTGGGGATGGGGAATTAAACTAAAAAAAAAAAAAAAAGATATGGACAGGAATAAAAGGGGCCAATGAGCAAACATACCCTAGCTAAGTTTACTGGAAAAAGGAAAAAAAACTAAGGATTAAAAAAAAAAAAAAACATTAACCTAATTTCGGGATTCTTTTACTTAATTATTACGCCAGTGAGTTTTGTTTCAGTGTTGATATAGTTTAGGCTGATTTTTTCTTGGATTTAACAAATGATTATATCATTTTTTTTCTTACAACGAAAGGTGGATTTCAGTTTTACATATATGAAAATGAAAGTTGACTGATTCTCCACACATGAATACTGATAAAACAATGTTCATCATATCACGACTGTTAAATCAGGAAATGAAACTAGTATTTATCTGTACAATAAGGTACAATATTGAATATAATACAAAAGCCGTATTTTAGAAACTTAGGATTCGTCACAAAAGGTGCTCACTCTCCCTCGGATTTTTTTTTTTTTTTTTAGTAGGCTTCAGGTACCAGAAATTGACTCTAATTTTCCCTCTTTATGTGCAATGAGAGTAGGGTGCATAGCTTCCACTCAATCTTATATTCTTCGGCAGCATTCGGGGGGTTGTTGTGAGGAAACAATTAAGTAAAACAGGAATTAAATGTCATTTCTCTGGCATCTGTTGTAATTTTAAAAGAATTTATGTATTATCAGGACGGAGCTGATAATGGTTCACCACATTTCCTTTCCGATATATATATATATATATATATATATATATATATATAATTTGGAGTTAAAAGTTAATGTTAACCTCTAGAGACTCTGTTATAAGCACTTTTACCCAAAGTCCGATTTTTAAGCCTAAATATAGTGGATCGTATTATACTAGAAAATTAAATACTAAATTTTTCCTCCGGTGCGTATCACAATATTCAAGACAATATGACTAAAAACAAAATAACAAAACTTAATTTTTAATGAAACTTGTGTTAGGGTTTTATGTCCAAATAAACTCACGCACACACATCTATCTATCTATCTATCTATCTATAGTATGCTACATTTATGAGTAAAGGTATTCCTTATCTGGAATAGAGCATGTGTAAATGTAACAGTGAACACTGAGGTCAACACCGAGTAGCAACAGTCTGTCTATGCTTTAATGCAATTTTCAAGCCAACATGAAACAGAATGTTGCTATTCGGTGTTGAACTCAGTGTCCCCCCCTCTCTCTCTTTCTAATATATATATATATATATATATATATATATATCATTGAATAATTTAAGCAAGTTTTGTGTACTTATTTTCAATTGGGTCCTTTCACATTCACGGACAAGCTTTTGGCGTCATTACAAAAGGAACAGAGAAAATGACAGTGTTGACACAGATTTATTCCGAGTTCTTTCGACATTAGCACAATGTCGTCATCAGGGTGATTTTTTTTTTTTTTTTTTTTTTTTTTCAAACAATTTTTGCACTAAACCCAGCGTTTTAAACTTCGAGTAAAAAAAAAAAAAAATTAACTTTCAAATGAACTCAGAAATTTTGTCTGTGAAAATGATAAATACTACATCTGCGGAACCATATCTCATTTTCCTCAAGTCTTTACTGTCTCATCTGTAAGGAAATTATGCAGCATTCACTACCATAGAGAAGTATTGATATTGCATAACATTTGAACACTCTTACCTTTTATTTCTAAAGAATTTTTTTTTCCGATTCTTAATACTTTTAGTTTTGGGAAGACATTTTCCCATATTTTAATGCACCTCCGAATTTCTTTATCATATCTTCTCGCATATTATTTAACACATCCCAGATAGTTAAATTTCTGTACTTTCTTGATTTTGACGTTTCCAATTTGTAGTTTGCATCTTACTATGTTCATTTCGCTAATAACTACACGATCTTCTTAAAATTCATGGTTAGTAATTTCATGTCGCTTTTTTTTTTTACGGCCAAATCTAGACATACTTGTTTCTTTCTTATCTGCAATCAACATGGTGTCATGTGCGTATTAGGTTGGTGCAAAAATAATGACGTAATAATGTCGTTTTTTGACGTATTTTTTAACGTCAAAAAACGACATTCTTACGTCATTATTTTTGCACCCACCTAATATCTTCTGTTGGCACAATTGTACCCCAAAATAATGAAACCTGATAGGACTTCTACTGCTGTTACTGCAAAAGTTAAGTATATCCGGTGAGCAGACGCAACCTTGGTTTATGCCCCCTTTCGATTTTTGTGTATTTACACAATTCCTTTTCTCTCCGGATGCAGGCGGCTTGTTTTCAGTATATGTTCTGGATTATTCTAATATTTCCCAAATTAAGTTTTCCTAGCAGTTTAAATAGATCTTTGTGTCGTACCTTATCAAATGCCTTTTGTATAGTCTATGAAACAAAAGTATACGTCGTTCTTCATATGCACATCAGGTATGCTTAATAATATTGTTGACTTTTAAAGTAACTTTTTTCCAAGGTTTGCATTAAGGAATGTTATTTCACCCCAAATAAGGCGATACATCGACCAAGACACAAGGTGTTACTGAGTGTGTGACAATTTGATAAAAAAAATATGTAGGCGAGAAGCCAATAAAAGAACAGGATTCAATGTGACAGAAGGTGAAGATTAACACTGAATTTAAATTTTTGAAGATCAAAGTTTACTGGAAAGCAAGACGTAGGAAGTTACTTTTACAAGCGAGAAAAGAAGATATCAGCATAGAACTTCTAGATACAGCTAGCAATTTCACTTGTGAAATGATGAGGCCTATCTAGTACTGTGACTTTACCAAAGAAAAAGGCCATAAGAACGATTACGATGAAAATAGTTATATAAAAGGCACGGGGAAACTGTTACGACATTGATAAAATCAATAGAGCCAAAATGCCAGGTCAGGACTGACAACATTGCAGATTCTTATTTGGATTGTATCAATAATTTCTAAACATATAGCAGAAGCTCTAGACAAGATGTGGCAGCAATATTCGATGCATGAACGAATGGTAGACTTAGAAATGTGTAAGATAAATTCTGGCGTTAAGCAGAAACAGAGATTCTGAAAAGTTCATAAAAATTTTGCCAATTGTGCTCACCCATTCTGACTAAGAATCAACTCAAGGTGGACCGTGGATGTTTATTTTTGTTTAAATAACTTTTTTTTTTAAAGTGACGTTGTATTTATGGAGTGGATACGTTTTCAAGTTAGCCGAAATGTACTCAAAGGTTTGTCTATTAATCACGTTTCAGTGGAATACTTTTGCAAAACGATAGAAAAATAAACAGAAAAGATGTTGCGAAAATAGAATTTACCCAGATTGCATTGTACGGGATTCTCTTAAAACGTTTTTTTCTACTCTTCTTTATCTTTAGTTAGTTCACTGTTTCTTTTTATTGACTATTTTTTTTCGCTCTGTCCTGTATCATCCCGCTGAACATATTATTCGTCTAATACTCTAATACTTCGTTTTACTGTTGTTGTTATTTTTTTTTGTTTTGTTTCGTTTTGCCAACAGTAAAAAATGAATTTGTACAACTTCTTGCACTGTTTCGGAAACCAATGACTCATATCGTTTGGGTCGCAATAAAGAAAGAGTTGGGACCTGTGCAGGCGTGCTCAATTATAAACATTTACCTGACATATCATGAGACATATTGCAGCCTTTATGGGAAATTAAGTGTCGTCTGTTGATAAAGACATAGAAGCATTAGATCGAAAGAAAATTCAATAAAGCCAAGGAAAGGTTAGCGAAGTTAAGTGATTTTTGTAGATAAAGAACGAAACCAGTTGTGATAATGAAAAAAAATGAGTAAGAAAAACAAATAAAAGATTTTTTTGAAGATAACGTAGGTATATTTTAAGTTTGATCATAAATAATGTCCGTTTTGGGGAACCCATTGTGATAACAACTATATCTTCCTAACTACTATTCACACGTGACATAAAAATAAATATGGAGTACACTAACATATCTTCGTTTTTACACGGCATTAGCAACGTACACAGTGTATTAAACACAAAATGTTGTTCTCTTCTATGACAGCACAAGGCCGCATACATCAAGAATAACACGAAGAAAAAAAAATTAAAACTCATTTGGTCAGTTCTACTCCACCCACCATATTCACCTGATTTTGCATCAACCAATTACAACATTTTCTTATCGTTTCAAAATTTTGTTTCATGAAAACCAGACTCAAAAGTTCGTCAAAAACTTCTTCACATCAAACGAAACTGTTAGCATAGAACTTACGGTTACATCTAGCAGCCAATTCAAATGGAAATTGATGAGACCTTATTGCCAATCTAGTACTGCGCTTAAGTCCACAAATTCTAGATACCATAGCGAATAGTTTACCCGAACAATTACCATGAAAGTATTTATAGAAAATGCACAGAGAAGCTACATTACGGCGATGGGAATGTGACTGAAGCCAAGGCGCCAGGTTCGGACTAATAATATTGCAGATTCTTCTTTGGATTTTATCAAGAATCTCTAAATATATAGCAGAAGCGCCGCGCCATATGTGACAGTAATATTCAAAGCAAGGGCAAATTGTAGACTTATAAATATGTAAGATAGATTCAAGAGATAAAACTACACAGTGAACCAACTTTCTTAGCAGCAGACAAGGCAATAGATTCGATATAATCTTTATATTTAATATAAGCAGAGAATGTTAAATGGCGAATATATAATTAAGAGAATGTAATTGTACTTTATTTTTTTTTTGTTTTTTTATGAATAAAGTTAATAAACAAAAATGGAAGTTATTAATATTAATAGAAATATGTATTAGCCATAATAGAAGTGAAAGAAAATTGCGAAAATGAAAAGGAAATTATGGTAGATTTAAGATTCTAAGCAGACTGAGGAACAAAAAAGAAAGAAGTGATGGCTGAGTGAATGAAATAAAATGAGATAAAGAAAGTAAGAAAATAGACAATGTCTTGATAAAGAGGAGAAAAAAATGACAGAAAAAGTACGGATTTAAAATAAAATAAGATGCGGAAGGAAGAAAGAAAGAAAGAAAGAACATACATACATACGTTTATTTTGAAGACAGGAAGAAGAGAGTTGTGGTAAGATTTGAACGATAAAGAGCAAAACAACGTAAAACCCTGAAGAAAGCTATTTGACTAACAGCAACCGATCAGAGTCGTTTGTATCAATCCAATTTCCCGCGGCTTGCTTTTTCGCTGTCTTTTCGTCCTTTCTTCCCTGCTATCAACGTAGAAAAGAAAATGAATCATTGATCGTGTGGAGGTATATTTTGAGAGCAGCTTTACAGATGCAAAGGGATGAAGAAATAAACCCGAGACCAATACGGCCACAGCGTGGACATTTAAGAATAATGACAGTTGTGGTTGAAAATCAACGATGGGAAAGAATTGTTTCAATTCAAACAGTACGAATGATTTTAGCAAATTCGAAAAAGATCTGATTCCAACCTAAATAATTGCTTCAAAATATTTTGAAATTCGCGACCTCATCACTTAGAGTTGATTCCCCGCATATGCAAATCTGGTGGTTCCGAGCAACTAGTATATATATATATATATATATATATATATATATATATATATATATATAAAAATACATGTGGTAGAGAGATAAATTTGTTTATGTTATGTCTCTTCTGGACGTAGGCGTTCATGGGTCGTCACAGCTTAATTTTCTTTATTCGTCTGGACGTTTCCATGACTTCTTTGAAAAATATTGTTCCTGTTGTTTCTCGTTGCTTTCTATATGGTTTTGAAATTAAATAGTTCTTCTCTTTGACCGACAGCCAAACATGGCTAGAGAGACTAATATAGTTTATTTAATTAATGCCTGGGTAGACGAGACAATAGACAGATAATTATAAGAGCGTGATGTAGTTCTAGCGATCATGCCTCTCCATAGATTACTTTTTCTTTATTATCTGTGAATTGCTATATTTTTTCTTGGGAAAGAGAATGGTGTAGTTTCCGAATGTTTTCTATATGTTTCTGAGTTCAAAATACTTTTCTCCTAGATCGGTTACGATTGAAGGCTAGGGAACCTATTCTATACAATCCGTAAATCGTGAGTTGGGGAAAAACGTGAATTTATACCTTACCCAAGAGAAGTTATTAAAATTTGTCTGAATTCATAAGATAATTATTTCCCACTATACAGCACCTTTCCCACAGATGAAAAGTTACAATCCTATCATTACTTTATAGCTCTATCCATAACAATTGTTCAGACGAGCTACATCTCTTAGTTCAATCATTTTACTGTTAGGACTCACCATACCACATAAACTGGGCTGAATCATCCTCATTACCTTCATATTCCATTGGTAAGAAGACTCTACTCCGGCAGTTTCTTCTCAAGAACTACAACCTTGTAGAAAAAGCTCCTCAGTGGATGCTTCCCCGATCGCAACAATATTAACCCCTAAAAGTCTAGAGTCCTCCATTCTCTAACCTACGTATAATCATAATTTGCACTTACTTCCTTCTATTACGTCGATATAATAACTTCATTTGGTGACACGATACCTTAAGGGACTCTTAGGTGTGTCAGGCACATTGTAAATGGAAAGAATTGCAAGGCCCTTCAGATCCTTAATCCTGAGCAGTGAGTTCGATCCTCACTAAGTGTCCCATATTTATGACCTGGTGTTGAAACTAAGTTTAAATCTAAGATATCTGTGTGTCAGAAGAAACAACAATGCTATGCTGAGAGAAGAAAACAGTTTATAAAAAGAATCCCTGCTGTTCTGTTAAAAGAAGGATGGTTACTCACATTGACAACTGTGACATTTCAGCCTGAATATTCAGGAAGGAGCCCGGCACTCACAAGCAACTCTTTAGAAGTTTCTAACCTTGGAAAGTGAAATAAAGGCTTCCGTTGTATACTGGCTAAAGGAAGGTTATCGGAAGTTGCGCACACCTGATAAAAGCCGGTGTACTGACTGAATCGTTTAAATAAACACGGCGAAAATGAACACTGTGATGCCATCGTGTCATGAAGACATCACTTTTTCAGATTTTTCAGATAAGCCTTAACCACCAAATCATTCTTCAGAAAATTTTACGAGTGGATTTAAAAATAATAATAATAATTATTATTATTATTAAAGTAAATAAGAAATAAATCAAATAATAAAAATAAATTAATGATAAAGAATAAACTACTAATAATAAAACGGCTTAAATAATGATAAATAATATATTGATATAAATAATTATAATAAAACAGTTTAAATAATAATTATTAAAAAAAGTTTAAATAATAAAATGATAGTATAATACTGATGGTATATACACACACGCACACACACACACATATATATATATATATATATATATATATATATATATAAAATTTAACATAATAAAAACATTCTGACGCTATACCAGGCATGGCGCTCATAGATTCAGATCTTAATTGATTGGAGGTGTTTGTTTGTTGGTGAATTATGATTGAGCTACAGTAAGTATCCTGTTCACTACCACAGATTTGCTTGTCCTTTGCTTGGCATTAACCTGTTGGACATGTGCCACTCTGTTCAGGAGCAGCGGTCGTCAGGAGAGTATTGTGGCTGGGCCTTGACCAGGGAGTTAAAAGTTGCTATTGCACATATTTGGCTGTGCTGCATGTGCTTGGCGTATCCTTATCAGACAGAGATCCTAGCCAGTCTAACTTGCAAGCTTTCATTAATCAGCTTTCAGCTTTTTCTCAGTCTTCAGACAGAGCGCATCTCTGTTGCCCAACTGAAATATTATCAAGAGGTTCCTGTCTTTGGAAACAGCTCCCAGCGTCAGCACCGCCCTTGATTTCACTAAAGAGGAAGGATCGGTAGTAATACTGATGTCAGCACAACCGACGCTTGTGGAAGCTGCGTTATTTAAAAATCTGTTCTGTGTGCATGGGCTGGGACACCCCCCCACCCCACCACCACATTAAACTGACCTTATGTCACATCCTGTCAGTATGGGGCGGCAAGTAAATGTCTACTGGGCAGAATGAACAGACACTACACTTGATTCCAGTGATAAGGTCAGGGGTGACAAGTTGATCCAATGCACAGATACTACACTGGCCTTAATGATAAATGCATAGATGCTAGACCAGGCAAGGATCTTATAGCTTCTAAATCCATTTAACGACCCACTTCTCGCTCGGCCACCCCATCTCAAGTCAGAGGACTTAACCGACGAAAGTCGAGACCAGAGAGAAGCCATAATTTTTTTCCAAACACCATTGAAAATAAGTTCGTCTGTAGTGTCCATAAAAGAAAGAAAAAAAAAGATTGGAAGGAACCATTTGTAAAGCGTGTATATAAATTACCTTGCTGTGTGCTATCTTCTTGTTTGTTTGTTTTTTTGTTTTGTTTTTAATCGGTATCCCCACCAAGCAAGACAGTGCAGCCACTGGCACGCAAGGGGTTACTGGGTGTGAAGGAATTAGGAACAGAAACAGTAATGAAGAAAAGAGCAGTCAGAAGAACAGTAGATAGCGATTGACAATGTATTTAAATTTTTGCAGATTAAAGTTGGCTGGAAAGCATGGAGCCGGGAGGGAGTAACTCATCCGAACAATTACCATGAAAGTGTTTTTTATATATATATATATATATATATATATATATATATATATATATATAACTTCGTCTCTTTCATTCTATCTTTATCTCTTACTTTGGGATTTCTCTCTTTCTCCCATCTTCTGAGAGTTTAGTTAGTCGCTCTCAGACTCAGAGATATATAATTCGTTTTACTTAATAAGAACTCACAAAGTGGAAGTATAGCAATGCTGGCAATTTCGTTATGCCAAACAGAAGTCCTAAAAAAACTTATTTCAAGTCAAAAGATAAAACGTTGTCAAATTATAATGAACGTGATAAATCCTATACTGCGGTTGTTAAGACTGATGCGGAAAAGGAATCATCTACCCATGACCTAACGTTTTAACTGGATATTGTTTTCATTGATCTGTCAATCTCTTCTTGTACTTATTTATAACCCAAACTGCATAAAACGTATGAATGTACGGGAAAACGTCTGTAATATTAACAATTTGAAATGTCTTCGAACATATCCTCTACGGATAAGCGAAAATGACTTGACTATATTTTGATTCTATTCTTTCCCTTTTAGATGCTATGTCTCTTGAGGACATAAGTGATTATTGTAGTGCTAATATTAGCCGTTTCCTTACAAAGAAACATTTGTCATTCATTGACCAAGCAGTCAGTACTGCTTTCGGTTGAAATTTATAAAATCTGTCTCAAAACAATTTTTCAGGAAAATAGGTTTCTCAAGTCCAATAGCTGTTATCGCTTTTTCTATTACTAAAGGGGGGCGGCGGTTCAATTCTAACCTTTAATTTGAACTCGTGTAAAAAGTCTTATGTCATTATTTTGTCTTCGAGTTAAATATGTTATCCATTTTAGTTGTTGCTGCTGTTGGTGGTCCACAAGTGATGTGGTTTCTGTTATTTTATACAGATCTTTGTTGGCGATTCTGCAGCGCCAGTCTGCAATGTTCAAAGAAGGATGATGTTGGCTCTCTACAGATCCCTTTTTTCTTTCATTATCGCTGAAATGCTATGACTTCTTGAAAAGGGTCATTAACATTTTTTGCTACCTTCTCCATGATTTTGAGTTCAAAGTGGTTCTTCTCATAAACTAGCCCATATATATATATAATATATATATATATATATATATATATATATATGCTATTTAACTTAAATACGTGCGAAAGTGAATAGGGCAGACTTAGCCGGAATTTGAATTCGGTTCGCCATTTCCACTTAGCACATAATAATCGTTACGCTACTCACACGTCCTGTTTCTTTTATGATGTCGTTATTCTCTATTTTATATCGCCATTTTTGTTATTTGCTTTTTTTCTTTATGACTCTCTCTCTCTCTCGTCCCTTCTCTCTCAGATCTTAACTTCTTCTTCACTGTTATTTTTTTGTATTTTTACTCATTTCTCCTATTTTCTTTTTCTCTATCTGCCACTTTCACTCTCTCTCTCTCTCTCTAAATTTTAGTTATTTTCTTTTTCGTTTTCACCTTTTCTCCCATTCTACTCGCACTTTGTATGAACTCTTTTTTGCCAATTATCTCCCTTAATAATTTCTCTCTTCTCAAGGCACCTACCGTGGCATTACGGTGAATAAGTTCGTCTATTTATTAGTTGGTGCTCAAATTCTGTACAAAATAAACCCATGAGATGTCTCTCTGTAGAGCAATGGATAACATGCTAGTCTGCCAGACCATTTGCTAGTCCTGGGTTTGACGATAAACTACGTCAAGCAGCAGAGGACTCTGATCGGAAGACTGGAGGTTTTGAGGAGCGTGGAAACACCTCTTAATTGCTGTTGTTTACAGGATCACCCTGACCTGCGGTGGTAGCACCTGTTAGGGCCCCAGCTATCGGCAAATAGTAAATCCCTAAACACTATGAAAGTATAAAATAGATTTTCATCGTAAAGGTACCAGCAATATAAAAAAAATGCCAAAGATGCATATTTATAGTAGAATAACCAAAAATACATTTTATCTGTAATTGAAGCCATAAAACTATGTTTATATTCTGGCATTAAATAACGCATAGAGGTTGATATGCTGGCAAACAAAATCAACGAACAGACCATTTTCTTTATGAATTCACGTCACGTTGACCTTGTGCCAGAGTAAACTCAGCTTAGTCATAATATCAATCATAATGAAGTAATCGATAGTTTTGCTTCATGAATTTGTTCCTCACAAGGTGGTCTATTATTATAGCCTTAAGCCAGAACCTCTTTCATAATAATGATTCTTCACTATAGAATAATGGTCAGCAAGTATGTACAAATAGCGTAATGATTATCATCGCTAAAAGTGGAAATTGTCAGCCGAGTTCAAATTCAGGCCTTCATTTTCTACCGGGTACCGAGTTGACAGTTTTATGGTTGCTGTTCCCGACTGGTAGTTAAGAGCCCTAACACTTGCGTAGCGACTTGAGCGGCCGCTCTGATCAACAGTTGTATAATATCGGGATACTTGTAGTGCCATGTCGCGCATGGATGGGTCTCTCTGCATGCACCTCTGGTAGGCAACCCCAAAGCCATTTTATGTTGCAAACTGCGCCACTTCCTTTGTGTCCATGTCATATACGATGACCATCAGTTACTATTACTTTAGGCCTTCTCACATTCATTGCCAACATTACCCAACATGACTACAAACAATCAAAGAAGTAAACCTTAACTAGCTCTACAAAAAAATAGCCTAAACCCTTTAACATTGCCTATTCCAACATCCGTGGCATTTGGACCAACTTCTGCAGTGTGGAATCATTCATCTTTGAGAAGTCTCCTGATATACTAGCTCTTTGCAAGACCAACATTAATCCGTCATTCACCTCCTTTGGCTTCTTGATTACCTCTATTACCCACGTGCATGGCCTGGGAGTTTAGGCACGTAACCTTTTTCCACTGACTAGCAAATTTTCTCTTGAATCTCCAGAACATTCATACATGTGTCTCCGTCAATCTCTCCCCAATTCTGTAAGCTATCTCTACTTTCTCTATCGCTCTTCATCCTCCGAAGTGTGTACTCGATAGCATTTCCGATAATATAGACAAGGCTATCTCTCTACATCCATATTCAAACATATTTGTGTTCGGTGACTTTGATGCTCACTATACCAAATGGTTTAAACACTTTGTAACTGGCCTTCCTGGAATATAAACACTCAACTTTTCAACCACTCAATCCCTCACAGAAGTGGTCGACTTTCCTATGCGTTTCCCCAGTAACCATGATGGTAAGACTTCCCGTCTTGATCTCTTTTTTTACCTTCATCCACGAGTCTTGTCGTGCCACGCAACTCTGCGCTCTTAGCAACTCTGATCATACCCCCGTGTCCGTTAAAATCTCCTTCAACTTCTCCTCCCAGTAAAGGACCTCCTACCAATAGAAAATCTTTCTGTTATCAACGGACAGACTGCGACTCGTTCCGTGATTTCCTTCGCGATGTCCCTTGGAATGCTGTTTTTAATCTCCCGCTTAAAAATGTGCGTTTGAGGTCTCATCCTGAGTAAAAGCTGAAATCGAGGCTTTAATCCCTGCAAGAAAATATAAAGTGAAATCGCGTTCATCCTCTTGGTTTTCCGCTGCTTGCTCAGCTTCTATTGCCCACAGGAATCACTACTTCTGTCTGTACCGTCACATGTCTGATTGCGACGGAAATCTCTTTGTCAATGCCCATAATGAATGCAAGCATGTCCTCAATGAAGCAAAGTTACTCTTTGCCGAAAGAATGAAACAACACATTGCGTTATTGGCGGCGCTGCAAATGCGTGCCACAGAAAACCCACAATACCTTCTTTATTCAATCACTTTGAGGTCCTGACTTCGTCGGCTGATATGGCTGAATGCTTTGATCGTAAATTCTCATCCAATTCAACGATAGACTCATCCGGTCCTTCACCCACCACAGAGAACCCTCCTTTCCTCCTATCAGTATTGCTGATGCCCAACTCCTAGAGATCGCCTCTTAAATCTATAAATCAATCATGGAATACGATAGGTCATGATCTGTCATGTCGTCTACAGTAGCTTTCTCACAGACGTGTTCTGGCTTCCCTCTGTCTTTTTTACAAGTATTTTCACGGCAACTGTTCCGACAAGCTACTTTCGTTCGTTCTCAGACTGCATGAATTTAAGCGAGCCACCAGGATGGCATCTCAGTCCCACCCTTTCACTATCGAAACGGTTAAATGTAACCATCTCTTCTACTCAAACAGCTTCTTCTCTCGCACTTCCTGTCTGTGGAATTCATTTCTTCTTTCTTGCTTCCATGATAAATATTCAAATGTAATGTTAATCGACATGTTCTTTTCTGTATCCTTTCCTCAAACACGCCTCTTTACTCTTGTTCTAAATCCTCTGTAATCCCTTGCGTGCTAGTGCAACTTCCGT
This sequence comes from Acanthosepion pharaonis, assembly GCA_903632075.3. Taxonomy (NCBI): domain Eukaryota; kingdom Metazoa; phylum Mollusca; class Cephalopoda; order Sepiida; family Sepiidae; genus Acanthosepion; species Acanthosepion pharaonis. Next base: position 543,784 of record CAHIKZ030000675.1, on the reverse strand, counting down.
CATGCTTGGGGTAAATTGCTTAAAAATACCTCTTCCTAGTCCTTGGTATGACGATAAACTACATCCGACAGCAAGGACACTGATCGAGAAAGTGGTTTTGATGGAAGTTTTGTGGGGCGTGGAACCACCTTTTAATTGCTGTTCCTGGGGGCATCCCGACCCGGAATATTTAGGGTCCCATCTATGGAAAATCGTGAATCCCCACAACAAAAACACTCTGTAAGTATAAGAATACATTTTTTAGTAAAAATAACAGCAATACAATGTTATATATAAAAATTACCAACATATTTATAGTAGAATTACCAACGATGCATTTTTAATACAAAATGACCAGCAATATATTTTATAGTAGACTTATCAACGATACATTTTATAGCAAAATAACCAATAATACATTTTATCTGTAATTGAAGCCATAAAATTACGTACAAAATATTTAGATTTCGGCATTAAATAAACCGTAGAATTGTTAATATGCCGTTAAACAAAATCAACCAACCAAACAATTCTTTTATGACAGTAATCCATATATCCTACAATTTCATAGAGAAATCAAACTGTATTGCAAAATATCACTTCAGCATAACTATAACTTAAAACACACATATCATCGCCTCTGGAAATCAGCTCCTCACAAACATGTCTATACACAAAACCTGTGGAACATTTACCATGTATTCAGTTGCGAAAGCAGAATAACATATTTTTATTACTTCAAAGTTTCTAAGAAAATTAAATTTCGGCATTAAATGACCCAGAAGGAGATGATATGCCTTTAAACAAACAAATCAGCCTCTTCTTCGGACGGATAGGGTTTAAATAGTGACATGGGTAAGGATCCCTATCCTTAGTAGTCAGATTAGGGGATGGAATACTTCGAAGTAAAAAATAGTGGATAAGTCAACGGGAAACCAATCTATTTTTCTCATGAAACTATGGCAATTCGAAGATAATAAAAAAGGAATCTGTGGAGAGCTGTGATCGCCTACGTCATGAAGGGATGTGGTATTAAAAAAAAACTAGCTTTGCAAAGCATTACTTCTGTTATATCAGTTTGATGATAAATGGCTGCCCTCATCCTTGTGCCAGACTTTTTAATCCTAAGTAGAAACCAGTCTATGAGCAGGACAACCACGAATTCTAAACCAAAGAAAAGGAAGTAGGAAATCATTCCACTATCTTTGCCAAAAAAGGCAAATCCTCACTAAGTGACCCACTCTTGTACCCGGATCTCTCATCCTAAGAGTAAAACAACTATGAACTTCAAACCGTGAAGAGAACGCAGTAGGAAACTACTCCATTATCTTTCCTAGAAAGGCAGTGTAAATTAAAGATAATTAAGAAATCTGTGGAGAACCACGATCGCTTATCACCTGGAGTGATAATGGCATTATGAAAATATACTGGTTTCTTAAGTCATTAATTTGGTTTAATAACTTTGATCCTCACTGGGTGCCTTACACTTGTATCTGACTCATCTTAACAACAACATGGTCGATCTTTACTGGATACACCGTGCTTGTGCATCGATGAGCTTAGGAAATGTATTTATTCTCTTTCTCCGTTTCTCTTTTTACCTTTCTCGGATTCTTCTTTAAAACACCATATTGCAAGTAAAAGCAATATTACTTCCATTCAAATTCACAGCATCAAAGGGGACAGGTTTACTGCGTTATATACGAGAAAGGAACCAGGTAAATAAAAATGCAAAAATAAAAGACAGGTGCTGGTCAGGCAGTGCAACAAGACAACGACAACCGCAAAAAAAAAATTGTCAAAGCAACTTCCTTTTATTGCATTTGTTTTCCCCTGTCTTCACTTTCTTTTACCAAATGAACTCAAAAATCCAGAATCAACCAATCGTTGTCAAGATCCACCAAGCTCGCGGGTGTGCGTACAGTTTAAAAAGGGAGAGAAAGAGAGAAAAATATAAAAGAATTACACTCTCTTACTTTCCTTATCTTCTTTTTTTCTTGCTTCCTCCAGACTTGGAAACGCGGAAGAGACAGAAGTGCAGAATCCCCATGCGCATGCGTGAGCAATCTCGTCTCTTTAAAACTTAGCTAATGTTGAGAGATAACAAGAAACGCTCGCTAATTTTTGCCCGTCTTGCAGAGTTTAAACAACTAAGCAAAAGAAACAAAAATTAGCGTGGGATATTACACACACACACACACACACACATATATATATATTAGTTGCGTATTTCGGAACCAGTCCCTCTCTAATACATGCTTCATTAAAAAAATGACTAACAAGGTATTCTAGCTTAGTTTTCTTTATTGTTTTTCTTTCTAGGGTGCAGACAAGAGATTTCTCATTTTTTACATATTTAGATAGTTCCTATTCATTTCGATCACTTTTACATAATTTATTAGTATTTAGCTCATGCTATTATAATTGGTGTGAACGCTGCTGAGACGCTGACATATTTTTCAGCGCCAAATACGATCAGTATATTGCGGCTGTGTTCGTAGTTGATGTTAAGGGCTGACTGTTTTCTTGTTTTTTTTTTTGTTTTTTGTGTGTGTGTGTGCTTATTTTCAGACAGGCGCTTTTTACAGTTCGTGGTGAGCATTGTATTTGCGTTTTCCATGAGGCTGGTGCGTATCAAAGTTAGTATATATTCATTTTAGTCTTAATGTGTCCTTATGGAAACAGAATCCGAGAAATGTAAGGTCAGCTGTCTTCATAAGCAAGTGGTTTTATGTCCGGCCTAATTGTTATCGAATGCGCTTTCGTCAGGGACAGTTAGATCTGAGCATTTGAATCCATGAATAATGTTGGTCGTATATAGTTTTGATTTCTCTGGAGAGTTGTTGTTGCTGATAATAAGATTGGCCCTTGAAAATTGATGTATGTATACACACACAAAATTTTCCAGCGATGTATATACTTCAAAATATATTGGGTTGTCCGATAAATTCGTTTGTTCATTTCATTTATGTTACTCCTATTATTCAACGGTGTTAACAGATTAGTCAATAATATAGAATGGATAAACAAAAGTTGTAGAGGAAGAATAGAGTTAGAAAAAGAAAAAATACGATAAAAATATTTTTTCTGTCAATTCAAGAAACATTGGAGAAAAAAAAAACGAACGAATTTATCTGACAACACAACAATAAACTACAGGAAAAGGTCGCGTAAGGTTGGGTAAAGAAAATGGTGTCGCTGTCAATAGTCCGAAAGCTGAGATTAATATAAAATGAAAAATATAAAAAAAAAATTCGTAAACATAACTTTAAAATTATTAAATAGTATTCTCTGTTTTTTTGGGTTTTTTTTTGTTAAAAAAAGATTTTGAAATAGACTGAAATAGTATGCCCTGTAAGTGTCAAATTCTCTTTTCATTCTTTCCTCATTATTTGCCTACAAATGTAAGCTGTCTCTTTCTGATACTAAGTATATGTCCTTTGTGTTTTCATTTTTCTCCAAAACCCCGTTTTGTACACCTGTCCATTGCATAGTATATATTACCTATATTACAAAACAGTTCATTTCCCTTTATTCAAGTGAGATTACCAGGTATTTTTATACCAGACTCCTTACTACCAATTGGATTTTAAATATATATCATAGGTTTGAGTCCGAGGGAAATCATTAAAAAAAAAGACAAGAAATGCATTAATTATACTCCTTATCTAGTTTCCATGCCGAAGATAGATTTCGATAAAACGTTTCGATTGGTTTAACTCAACCAATGACATCTCTTCTAAGATATCGTGTTGTGTATTATCCCACTTTGCTAAAAAAAAAAAAAAAAAAAAAAGTCTCTAGGAAGTGCTCCATAAGCCTATATAAAAGCGCGCATTTGTCTTTCTATTCTCTTTTACGGCTCTTCAACGCCGGTATTAAGATGTAGTCGCAAGTTGTAAAAAAAAGTGTCCCCTACTTGGGCACGTTCATTTCCTTCCTCTCATAACATTCGTACGATTTTTACTCTTACTCTCTCATAGAAAAAAAAATCACAATGTATCAAGTGAACATGGTGGCCATTTCAATAGGACATTGTTATTATCACTGGTACGCCCGGTCCATCTTCCTTGTAAATTCCGCACGTTTGCCTGGTACATGTAATTACTTAGATACTCATATTTTAAATGATGTCAATTTGAGGGCGGGGAATCTTTGTACTTTTGGTATTAAAATATAAATTGTGATTTCTAAAGGCATTTTGTGCTCTCGGTTGAAATTCACGACCGTTCAATTCCGCTTCTGTCTGCTTTAATGATGAACTTTCAAACGGCTAGTAAATAAAACATAATTACAACGGAAAAAAAAATTCCAATTTTTTTTGTATCAAATAAAACTCTACATGTCCTCAGTTGTTTGGCCAGTTTCAAAGTAATCATCTGAGAGCCCTCTTTTTGATTTCCGTCAGTATGGCTGATGCTAACCTCCAGATGCCTGACTCGTTGCACCTTCTCCAGCAAACATTCTCGACAGATATGAAGTGGAAAGGTTATACTGAATTTATTGCTATGTCAGCTGATACGAAAGTTGGTTCACTGTGTTATGCTAGACAATTTTTCTCTCCAGAATCTCTCTTATATATCTACCGTTCGTTCATGCTTAGAATATTGCTGCCACGTATGGTCCAGTTCTTATGGTATATTTAATGATTCTTGATAAAATCCAAAGAATCAACAATATTATTGGTCCTGACCTGGAGTTTTGGCTTCAGTCACTTTCCCACTGCCGTAAAGTTGCTTTCCTGTGTCTTTTCTATAAATACTTTCATGGTAATTGTTCAGGTGGGCTCTTCGCTATGGTACCTACACTTTATGAATTTAAACGCAGTACTAGATTGGCAATAAGGTCTCATCAATTTCTAGTTGAATTGTATAGATGTAACCGTAAGTTATATGCTAACAGTTTCTTTTCTCGCGCTTCTCGCTTTTTGGAACTCTCTTCCGGCTCCATGGCTTCCAGTGAACTTTGATCTTCAAAAATTTAAATGCAATGCCAATCGTTTTCTACTGTTTTGCTGGTTACTGTTCTATTGTTCTCTCTCCTTAGTATTGTTTTCTTTTTCTTTCACACCTAACAACCCCCTTGTGCCTAAGTGTCTTTACTGTCTTTCTTGGGTTAAATTTTTTATAAAATGAAAAGAATCACTGTCAGTCAGATTTTCGTCGATTAAACGTTTCTTTACGACTTTTGTTTGGTTTGGTTTGTTTTGCGGCATAGAAACCTCAATGGGTTATTTAATGCCGACAAAATTTTTATTGCTGGTTATATTCTTTTCAAAAATGCATTGCTGGTAATATTTTTTTTTTCCTCCAAAAATATTTCTGGTAATATATTTTTCTTCAAAAATGTATAGCTGGTAATATTTTTTTTCAAAAAATGTATTGCTAGAAATAATGTATTGCCGGTAATAATTTTTTTAAAAATTATTTCTGGTATCAAAACCTATTTTTACACTTTCATAATGTTTTGACCCAGTTTTGGGGTTAACTTTTTGCCCATAGCTAGGACCCTAACAAGTGCTACCACCCCGGAGGACCCGGGAACACTAACAATTAAGAGGTGGTTCCACGCTCCTCAAAACCTCCTGATCAGAGACCTTGCTGTTAGACGTAGTTTATCGTCTTACCCAGGACGGTCTTTATAGCTTTAATAACAGATTTATTAATTTAGGTATATATGAACAAATATATTAAAGCAAGGGGGAGAAGAGTATGCAAAAATATCTACTGTAAAAGGGTAAATCTCTTCAGAGTTCAAACGAGAAGAAAAAGATATAAATTTGTGCCCAACAACTCGTCAAGCAATTCACGAAAAATTTTCTAAGTTTAACGGCTTATTTGTTAAGATATACTTTAAAACTGTGCAGTTTTATTTGATACGTGATATTCTGTTCAAGTACATGAATTCGTGAACTAACGTGAAAATGTCAAACCAAAGGTTTCCAGACGAGAAAGGACCACCATCGGATCTTTCACCATGTGATCAGAAGAGAGGATCAGCGGCTGTCAGAGGAACACACCCGCAGCTCTGGACAGATGTGGTATATGCAACCAGACATAAATCAATACGGCCACTCAAAGCCGAGCACTTCGGAGAAAATTCTCTCATATTCCTGCATAGTCTGCTATTAGCGGAGATCACGAGAGGGTAAGAGTGCCACCGTGTAACATGCACTTCAAATTCGGCAAGGAATATTTACGAAGAAACTAATCATATTTAAATTCAACGGATGATTTACCCATATTGAGATAAGATATTTTTTTTAAATAATTTAACATTCTTCGAATTTATAATAAAATATATTTCGTTCTGTGTTCATCAGGTGACTAATGCTGCAAAAAGGGATTTAGTCTGGTATCTGTAACCCAAATATTGGAACATAAGATCCAGGAAGTAATTTGAGGAGGCGTTTTTCTGAAGAGTAATATATATATATATATATATATATATATATATATATATATATATATATATATATATATATATATATATTTATAAAAAATAAATTATAACATAAGTATGCTATAAAATCACTACAAAAATAGTCATTTTGTTTCATGACCCTCGATGTCTTATTAAGTGATGATGTTGAAGATAAAAAAAATCTAAAAAAATTTTTGTAGTGATTTTTTATATATATATATATATATATATATATATATATATATATATATATATATATATATATTTGTACTGAAGTTCACCTAATACAAACCCCGAAGAACAACATTAGATGACAATATGGTACGGAGCTGTTAAAAAAGCTGTCAACATAAATAATCAAGCTACCATTTTGTTAAAAATATGCATTTCTGTGATATTTTAAAGTAAATAATTGTTGTTTCAAATCAGACTAATTATATTTTAGATCAGCTAATATTTGAGGAATATTAGGTGATTTAAAGTATAATTAACCTGATTTGAATAAACTGATAAAGTTCCAGAAATGTACATTTTATTATTGGAAGATTTTTTAATAAAAAGATTTACATTTTATAACAGTTTGCTAAAAATGGCGCTAAATTAAAAAAAAAATTTCATAAAGAAAACTGCTTTTGTTGGATATCGGTTGAGGAAGACCTTTGACGTCACTCCCGCTGCATCAGAGTAAATGGGAATGGGTGAGAGCATAAACAGGAAATGGCTAAAATAAACAGAACGTCATGAGCCTTGAATAAACAGAGCGGAAGTAAATGGATCCTTGCATGGGCGCATGCCGGAAGAGGCGTGGCCACACGATGTTGCGTGTGCCCGTGGCCGGAAGAGGCATAGCCACAAGAAGTTACATAGGCGACATACTGGAAGATGGCGTGGTCACGTGAAGTTGCGTGGGTATCCAAATGTTATAAAAATGGTCCAACTCTTGGAGTTTCAACGAAGATTTTGTCTCCGTCAATTCCTGTGTGCACAGTTCTAACCACTGTGATTTTCCTTTACTCTACCCAATTGCCGAAACTCGAACAGTATTTTTTATACAGAATTGTTCATCGCCTTATTTGAGTCCAGCAGCAATATACAATGCTTCAAATTAATTTAAGTTAGTTTTGAAATACAGCATAGTGTTTTGTTTACTGGAAATCAGCTTGAAATTAAAAGTAAAATAAAAGCTTCAAGAAAGATTTTTCATTATTAAAAATTCATTTTATAAGTTAGGTATCGCATTTACGTGGAGGTACCTACTGAAAGGTTTAGTGAATGAAACATGTATATTATGAACATTCGAGAAGCTTGAAGGAAGTAAAGATAGAATATAGCGATTGACTCTTGACTTGAAGACATATTTATATTTGCATGTGTCTTTTTTCTCTATGTGCCGTGTCCCTTCAGGACGTTGGCGATCATTGTCCTTTGTAACTCTTAATAAATTTAGTCTTTTTTTTAACTCTCCTAAGCTACTTAAGTAGGTTATGCGTTCTTTTATTCTGTCTCTCTTGCCTTCAATCTGTCCTGTAAATATCGAAGCCATCTTTCCTCATTATGTGCCCCTGAATTTTCAACTGTCTCTTCCTGATGTTAAATTTTAGTGTCCTTTTTTTGTTTGCGTTTTCTCTAAAACTTCGTTGTTGCTTACATGTTCGGTCTATGGTATTCTCTGTATCCTTCTGTAGACATTTTATGTCATTTCCGTTGCTCCAAGTATCTTCTTCGTCTGTGTGGAGATTGTCCAGCATTCACTGCCATATAAGTGGACTGATATTACAACAGTTAAGGATGCGTGTCTTTGTTTCGAACGATATTTATAAACATGAAACACTTCTACAAATTTAGTGAATATATTTATTTAAAATGTTGGTAACGTTCTCAGCTGACATGAAGTGGAAAGACTATATAGAATCCATTACTAGATCAGCTGCTAAGAAAGTCGGTTCACAGTGTCGGGCGAGACAATTTTTCTCTCCGGAATCTGTCTTGCATATCTATAAGTCTACTATTCGTTCATGCTTAGAATATTGCTGCCATATATGGTCCGGTGACCCTTCTATTTACATTGAGCTCCTTGATAACATCTATAGAAGAATCAGCAATATTATTGGTCCTGACCTGGCGGCTCGGCTTCAGTCACTTTCCCACCGCCGTAAGGTTGCCTCTCCGAGCCTTTTCTATAAATACTTTAATTATAATTGTTCGGATGCGCTCTTCGCTATGGTAGTATGCAGCTTGGTAGTGCCGTTGTGCAAGTTTGTTGAAGGCCTCATGGTCCGCGTGCTGCAGGGAAAGTTCTTTGTCCTTGAAGCCTTTTCCGTTTGTAGCAATGTGGCACCGCCGCTGACGAAGGCTGAACAATATGTGTTCCACTGCTTGCTAGGCGTTATGAGAGTCGTGATTTGGACGACACGTCAGAAGGGATTCTATGGAGGCGAGAAGTTCACCTCTTCCCAACTGATCTTGTACTTTAAGCATCAGCTTAAAGTCAAGATTAGGACGGAAAGGCGGCGGCTCACTTCATCAGAATTCAGCAAAAGGTGGGTGAATCTTGCACGCTTGTGTCATGTGAAACGGGCTGACCTTGAGTGGCAAATTGATGCCGGTTAGGCATCAGTATATTGCTCTTCCTGGGTTGAACTTGTGCAACCCATCCCGAAACTAGGCTAGCTTAGGTTTCCTTTTTTGATTCTTTAGTTTCCTTTTTCAGTTAACTTAGCTAGGGTATGTATGCTCATTGGCCCCTTTTATTTCTGTCCTTATTTTTCTTTAAGTTTAATTCCCCATCCCCTCCCTCGTTAGGGGGTCAGTGATGTCAGTTCTCTGGGCGATTTTCGCTTTTTCGACTGTTTTTTTTTTTTTTTTTTTTTTTGCTGGTGGACGCGCAGCGACTTTCGCTTCGCGTGAGTGTTTTTTTCGTATTTGTTGTTGTCTGAATGAGTGCATGTCAGTGTGAGTGCTTGGGATGAATGAATGTTTTATACTATTTCGTCCCGCATCGATATCGGCTAGTGAACTGATATTTCTACCACATTTAGTGATTGTGGGGGGTTTTATTACTAATATTATTTTCTTTAGTTTCTTGTAAATAGTTTTTTGTATTCATAAATGTAAATTCATTGGGGCTAGTTTTTAGAATTGTTATTTTATCCCCCCCCCCACAGACAATGAATTGTAAATATGGGGACTAGTTAGTATTTTCATAGAGACAATGAGGTATTATGGTGGATGTAGTAAGAAAGGTACGTATGAATGTGTTGTTTTGGTGTAAGGAATATTGTTCGTACGATTGGGTCAGTGTTTGCGGCTAGCTAAGTTAGAAGAAGATCGTCCTTCCCCCTACCCCCACCTTCGGCCATGTGCCACATTTCTGTGTATTATTTTACAGAATAAATATCGCTCTTCGCTATGGTGCCCAGACTTTGTGAATTTAAACTAGGCTGGTGTACTAGACTGGCGTCGATATCTCATCAATTTACTGTTGAATTGGCTAGAACCGTAAGTTCTATGGTAATAGTTTCTTATCCCGCACTTCTCGCTTTTGGAACTGCTTTCCAGCCAACTTTGATGTGCAAGAATTTAAATCCAATGCCAATTTCTCTACTGTCCTCCTGATTACTCTTTTCTCTTTCTGTTCATTATTAATGTTTCTGTTCCTAATTCCTCCACACCCTGTAACCCCTTGGCATTTAGTAGCTGTAGTGCCTTGCTTGAGGTGATACCGATTTAAAAAAACAAACAAAACAAAAAAAAAAGTGGTATATTTGACGATTCTAATGTCAAATAGATTTTTTTGGTTGTATTTGTCTGTGTATGCTGACAGACACTGATAGTCTCTTTCAGGCGAGATTCTGTCCACGTTGAAAACGTATATCAGCAACAATAATAGAAGTATTAGCTGCAATACAGCCATAGCTAAAATTCGGGAGGTGATAATTCAAGCTCAGTAGTCATTTTAAAGAATGTTATTAAAAATGAAAGGGAATAAATATTTGTAACAGTTGCATAGATACCAGTCAGAATTAAGTCGAAAATGAGTAATTGGTAAGTTGCGAACTGTACGAAATTTTTACTGAAAACTGTATAATCGAATGACTGCGTTGAAAAACTCCTCGAAAACACACTTTATTCTCTAAGTTCTAAGATGACTAAAAAAATCGGATTTAAAAAGTAATGTTCATATTGATTGAATAACAAGGGCGGATATAAGCATGAAAACGTTCAAGATAATTAGATAATGTCCATAAAAGGCTGAAATTAATACAAAAAAATTTAAAACTTAATAATAAATCTTTCAAATTGAAATTTTAAAGAATGAATTTTTTTGTAAAAATTCATTATTCATCGAAAAAAAATGTTTAAGACAATTTTTTTACAGTTATGTGCCATACGTGATACACACTTATGCAATCATGTATCTTTCGATACATGACTGACGAGGCAGATTTTTTTCCCCCGTTAGGCTGTCATTTCTTTCTGCGGTAGAATTTACCTATAGCTGGGTGGGGGAGAAGAGGATTCATACCTTTCCCAAGGATATTAATTAGCACGTAAGTGAATAATGGATTACGAGTGGAATTCGAACTCGGCTCTCCGATTCTTCATTCCGAGCCGCTATCCATTACTCCACTTTCGGAATCCTCTACACTGTTCTCAGATTTAAACCAAAACACCCTGGAATGTTTGTATTGAAGCTTCCGGTGCGAATGCCAAACAGTACAGCCTGGCATTTTCAACTTTCTGGAGGAGTGAAGTGCGTCATGGTTCTGTTTTTCTCACAAAGAGTGATCAACTGATCTTAGTATCTTGTGCAGTCGACAAAATCAAAAACAAATAACGCGCATGCATGAAATTAAAAATATAAGATGGCAACAATTTATCCATCACACACACACACACACACACACACACACACACACACACACACACACACATATATATATACACTCACACACATTTTTCCTCACCGGTAGCACCACTCGAAGTTTCATACGCCACACAATCTTCAGGTGCTCAAATGTCTCAATAATTCAGTTTGTACATAAAACTGCGAGTCCGGCTACAAGTGAGAGAAATATACAGTGTAACCCGGATATAAGAGACATTTTCTCTGATCCCGACAACTCTCTTATATCCGGGTTACACTGTACATATTAATTAATATATCGTTCAAATCTCTGTTATATTTCATTAAGCAGTATTTTATTAACACACAATGTGCGATATTTTATATATTGTCGTAATGGAATGTCCCACTCTCCCTATTGTGGACTAACTATATCAGTGTAATATATATATATATATATATATTGTGAACAAGGAAATACCGTGCAACTTGCTTCGATTCCCTGTCTTTCAGTAGTGTATTCGCTTTTACAATAAACTTCTTTAATCTATACCAGTGTTGCTGTTCCTTTCACTCAAGTACCACCTTTTTTTTCTATTTGTAACCTTCTTTAAGAATATATATATATATATATATATATATATATATATATATATATATATATATATATATATATATGTATGTATATGTATGTATATATGTGTGTGTGTGAAAAGTTTATATAAATATAGATAAATATATATATGTATAATTATATATTATATGCGCAGTACTTATTAGAAAGCGCTCAATATCAGAGATAGAGCTAACATATTTGGTTGGATAGATGTGAGTTTGTGACCCTGGGTTTCACGCTCGTGAAACCCAGGGTCACAAACTCACATCTATCCAACTATATATATATATATATAATATATATATATATATATATATATATATACACACGTCCGAGTTGTTAGGAGATCGGTTTCTGACCATGAGACTTGTGTTCAAATCCCACCACAGCCGATTTGTTAGGAATATGACTTATTGATAATACTAGCCTGGTGGGCGGGTGGCACTTTTGGAAAATGCATGAAAACCATTATCAAGGGTTGTCTAAGCCTTGTGAAAAGTTACATTGTTGCTTGTGTTAGCGCAAAGTCACAAGTCATCGTGACCTTGGATTTGGGCATACTGGCCTTGTTTAAACTCACTCCCAGGAACTGTAACAAAAGACTGCTCAGCAGAGTTGAAGTATAAAGCGCATTTTGTATCTGTAAGTGTTGAATAAGACACCAATGTACCTGTCTGCAATAGGGATTGATTAAATACCTTAACCTAGCTGAGAGGAATACCGGTGGCCAGCCATTATAGATGTTTATATACGCCATGATAATTTTGTCAAGGAATATTTAGGAAGAACCTAATCCTGTTGAGCTGATAATTCATCCAATATTGGTTTTATATTTTAACGGTATTTTGATGTGTTATCATAATTTAATAATTTATAATTCTCTATATTTAATTCCGGTGCCATCAGATGACAGTTTTTTTTTCGTTTTTTGGTTTTTTTTTCTTTTTTTTTTTTCAAATTATGGTGTTTCGGTTTTAATCTACAAGTGCCCAGTAAAAAAAGAAAAAAAAAAGCAGTAAATTCAAAAAGAAATATCATGATTCACGCACAAACAGAATCATCGTAGATATTCGAAATGTTTGCCTGAATGTTCAAGTTGTAAGCGTGGTAACCAGGAGGCGTTAGCTTTGTGGATAGTGTCAAGAGGAATTTCATTCCAAGCTTCAGTTAAGTTTCACTTCAATGAATCGATATCGACGATGTCACAACGACGGTTTTGTAAGTGATTTAGGAGTATACTCCAGGCCCAGATACAGTTGAGTAATCCATAACGTTCAGATCTGGGCTTTTAGAAGGCCACTGAAATGGACGTTAGAGTTGGTATATATATATATATATATATATATATATATATATATTTTTTTTTTTTTTTTTTTCGAATAATAAATTTGCCTCTATATATTTATCACTAGACACCCTGTAGTACCACTGATGTAAAAAACGCATGGTGATTTATGAAAGGATATTTTTGTCAGGAAAAAGTTACTTTTATAGAGCAAAAAATATAGCATACATTTTATATGCTAAATTTATATTTGCATGATATTTCATTCCTTGATGTAATATCTAAGTTCTACATCAAACGTCTCCCTCCGCGTAACTCTGAAATGTTTACTAATATTTATTTATTTATTATTGGGATCAGGGCGCAAAATGAGAAGAATGGTTCACCAGGGCCAGTGCATGGATCTTGTGCCCCCACCTTCCAACCGAATCTATGGTACGTCCCCACCCTACTATACTAAATCTCGATTTTCATGAGGTTGTATTCCTATAAAATACAAATTTTATTATAACCGAATGATATACAATAATGGATCAGATGCGATATAGGCGAACAATTCAAGGAGACAAATTGAAAATGAATACTATGTATTTAAATACAAATACATTTGAGAACAGATCATTCCATCTCAAATAAATCGACACTGTCTTTCGGTAAATTTTATCATCAACTTAAGATTTTTCTTGTTAAAAAAATTGAATAATTTTCACACATTCAACATTAGGGAAGAAAAGATAGTGAATTTTATATAGGTTTTTTTTGTTGTTTTTTTTTTTTTTTTTCAAGACTTACCATGAGCAAACCAAATTCACGGATTTGTACAAAAAAAAAAAAAAAAGATTCCAGAATGACGTCAAAATCCGTGAAAGTTATTCATTCTTTAAGAGTCAGTTGTGCTCAGTGTAATTTGTAACGAATATAACTGTAGATAGAAATAAGAAAATACTGATAAGATACCAAGGATCACAAAGCACTGCTCGGGAACCCCGATCAGGCTTGCCACACTTCCGTCGGGGGTTAATCTCAGGGCGCTGGTCCTGAGTTTGATCTATCATCGGCTTCACACTCCTCCCCGATCTTTTGAACATGAGTAAAAGTTTATCCCTTGTTTCCTGTTTAGGATTAGGTTTTCGGATCTTTTAAAGTCTATTGCAATTGTAGTATACTTATGTAACGTCTCCACCTAATCTCTGAAATTTTTACTATTTATTTTTATTTGAGTTTTTTTTTTTTTTTTCACACTAGGAATAGATAGGTTCACAATCTTCCCCGGTATTGTGAACAGGAGTAGAGGTTTATCCCTTGTTTTCTGTTCAAGATTCGGCTTCCGGTCCCTTCTAATGTTTCCGCCTAAATTCCGGAATTTATTGGGTCTCCTAAAGTCTTGTCCGTTTTTTTTTGTTTTTTGGTTTTTTTTTTTTTACTTCCAGTAAGCCCTTGCGTCCTAGTGACGTTATGGTTTGACTAGGGGTGAATTGATTAAATATATATTACGTTTGCATATCTGTTTTTCTCGGTTTTTTTCAACGCTTCAATAATTTGTCAAGGATTATTTGGAAAGAAACGAATTATATTGAAATGATTATTTATCTAATATTATTTTGATTTTTTTTTCTAATCATAATTTAATCATTTATAATCAAATATATTTAATTCCGGTGTCATCAGGGAACAGTGTGTCAAATTAGGGTGTTCAGCTGTTAGTCTACACCCAAACCCAACACCCTTTGTTATAAAGACGCAAGGCGATTTATAGAAAGGTTTTTTTTTTTTTCAAGTGTGCTTTTTTTTGGCAGAAAATTCGGCTTATGCAATTAGAATTAATTACTCTTGTCATCTTCTGCTTATAATGATTTTTATTCTTAGCATTTTGATTTCGTAATTGTCAATTACTATTTTTTATTCATAATAAAATTATCATTCCATAAATATTTTTCATGGAAAAGCAATTCGTTTTCTTCATCGTCGTCAGGATTTAATCACAGCAATGCATTATTGCTATTTTATGATTAAACGCTATATTATTTTTATTTTCATAATCACTAATGACCGTATAGTTAATATTCGCAAATAATTATTATCTTTAACTAATTAACAATATTATTAAATACTATCTCTGCCCTGACGTGAGTATATGTATTTCTTACATTAAGATTAGGAGACTAATTGTCTTTTGGATAAAAGTGTTAGTTAAACTGTAGCTCGTTTCTTGGTTCAGTCCTTGGGTTCGTATTGTAGCTTAGTGGGAGAAAAAAACAAAACAAATGACGCAAAAGGCAAAATGGTTAACTGACAGGAGATGAAAAAGGTGGGGTTAGAACTTTTTACCACCACCATTGATTAAATAAAGTGTTCTATTCAAAATACAGGAAAGAATATCGCGTACGACTGACATTAACAAAAGGAAAGCCGATTGTGTGTTTAACAACCAAAGTGAACATTGTGGTCGTATACTTTTCAGGTGATTGGAATTTAGAACTGAACACATGGCCCAGCGGATAAAAGCGTTGGTTGAAGCCAGTGACTTGAATCCCGTGAGTTCAATACCTGGCTAGAGTAGAGGTGAACAAGAATTTCGAGAGTTGAGTTAAAAAGAGAGATAACTGATACTGGGACATCCGAAAGAGGCACGGCACGTGGAACTAGAACAATCTGCCCCGGTGGACAAAATAAAGGGTTCAGTTCGAAATTCCAATCACCTGACGAAGGCCGAAACGTCGTGAATATAGCAACGAAGATTCGGACAACAGTCCGAACAATTTAAATAGTGTAAATGTCTGCCTTGTATATAATAATAATAATAATAATAATATAATAATAATAATAATAATTCTTTAAAAATTCAGAAACCAATTTCGTATACTGTATTTATTTTTAATGTTTTTATTCCACACCAATTCCCTAATATGTTCTGAGAACAAAGTTTAGAGGCGCATCTTTTTTTATGTTACGTATCCCTTCAGGAACTTGGGCGTTCATGGCTCTTCACTGTTTCCTCTCCTTTGTAGCTCTAAGCAATGTTTGTCTCCTTAATATTCCTCTCAATTCCTGTTCTGCCATAGATTAAGTCGTTACATAGGTTGTTCTTCATGCAGATACGGACGATTTAATAAGTGAATGCGCAAAAATAGAAAACGAGACTACGACCGACATGTTTTCTCGGCGGATTTATTTAATCTGTACAGCAGGTTATAGCGGACCGTGGGGTTTAATTAGGAACACTTGCGTTTATTCCTGCTAGAAGGTCCACTACAAGAACATGGCGGACTCAGAGATTGAATCCACCATAAAGAAGTGTAAAGAAAACCAAGAAGACCGATTTATATATATATATATATATATATATATATATATATGTATTAAACAACAAAATTTACAATGGACATAGACATTAACTTTTGTGTTTGTGTGTGAACGTAGAGTTAGTATTTTGGTGAATGTTCGTACGTGCGTGTGTGTGTGTGTGTTTCATGGTGTTTTCCCACAAGTGGGCAAAACGCAAATTTCAGCGAGAGATCACATTTTGTAAATGTGTCCGCTGAAATGCAAAGTAAAAAAAGAACGAGGCAAGAAATCGCCCAGTATTTATAGTGTAGTGAGAGAGTGCCCTAGTGAACAGTTAGGAAATTAAGGAGTTAACTCCGACTAGGGTGGTTATGTAGAGTTTGGGAAGAAATTTTTTTTAAAAAAAACGATCTGCATAAATTTTATGAAACAGACAAAAAAGGTTTAACTTAAAGCAGATACAGTATTTGGATATAATCACTTCATTCGTCAGGTTCCCCTATTGAGTAGATACCAACTTAAAATAAATGTTAACTTTTGTATTCCTAGAGTAAGAAATAAATTTCATTCGCACAGACTCTTCCTAGGAATTCTTTCTTTGTGGAGCAGATTTCCTGCAAGATGTTTTCCCAAACACTACAGCTGTGACCTCTTCAAGTCTAAGGTTAACTTTTATCTTTCCTGCATAGCCACATAAACTTCACTTCTGGACTTTTCTTCCGCTCATTCAACACCCTACACTAATTTTCTACCTTGAGTGGCTCTTGGACCTTGTACTGGGGGAACAGTAGTACATAAAAAAAATTATAATTTATGGCATTTAAAACATATATAAAATTATTAATTGGCAAAATTTCAGTTTTTAAGCATGTCTAGTTATTATTAGAAATTATATACTCTCCAAGAAATATTTTAAAATTGAGCTGAGTATTTTGTTTTCATTTTTTTTTTCTGTAAGGTTCACCCTTCACAAGGCCCAGGGGCCACTCGAAGTAAAGGGTTACATTAGGAGACCATTTGTTTGTATAGGAATGTGAGTTAACCCAAGCTTTGAAAAGGTTAAGATTGTAATGATTTGGGAAACATCCTGTTGGGAGTCAGTTCCAAAGGGAAGTAATTCGATATAAGAAGCTGCTCAAGTGAAACTTAATTCTCACTGATGGAATACAGAGGGAATACAGGTGGTTGGCTAATATGTCAGTGGTATGGCGTGTTCTTGCCATAGAGGTTTAACTTGACGAAACCAGAGAAGTGACTGCTTGGGAATAGAAGGTGCTATAAGTTTGGATGTGCAGGTGGTGTGATGGATAATAGATCAAATGGTCAGTTTTTTTTTTGTTTTTTTTTTAACTACAGGATAAAATTGACTTACAAATACAAAGTCATTCAGCATATACAGACACTACACTGATTCTAAGCAGACTGCACAGATAATACACTTATTTTAAGCAGGGGGCCAGTGTTTGAAATCTTGATTGCTTGCTTGCCTTTTTCTATTTTAAGGCTAGGCTGGAGCTGCTTAATCCTCATTCTCCAGCCTTGGCAGAGTTCAAAAGCATTTATGCGGCCTTGTGGGTGGTGAATTATTCTTCACTCTACAAGCCCTTCCCCACAGATGAAACATTGTTAGCTCCTTGCTACTCTCACTATTCTCATGAGTTCACAAAGACCATATTCCTTAGTTTCACCAGTACAAACTTTCCCAGCTAGATTCCACCATGCCATGTATACAGTTGGTGGATTCCTTTCACATCCCATTGGTATGGTAGAGTAATGGATAGCAGTTCGGATTGAAGAATCAGAGAGCAGAGTTTGAAATCCAGTCAAATTCATTGCATTCACTTACGTGCTAATACCCTTGGGAAAGGTATGAATCCTTTTCTTCTCTCTCTGGCTATGGGTAAATAGCAGGACAGACCAGTTTCTATCACCTTGGATAGCAACTGGTCTACCACAGAAGGAAATGGCAACCTACTGTGGGGAAAATATCTGCCTTGTCAATCATGTACCAGAAGATACATGTTCCCCTATGTGTGTATCATGCATGGCACATGACTGACTGACAATTCAAATGATACAAAACTATTATGATAGGTAAATGACTTGCATAGCTAGCTTGAGATTGGATGTTCAAATCAAGGCTGGGTTCATTGGTTAGTGTTATGTATTTGTTTGATTTAGTATAAAAGATAGAGTGAGAGAAACAAAAAATGGAAGATTGTTTACTTATTATTATATTATATGGTGGTATTTGTGTTTGTATGATTATTTTTATCATCACAGTCATCATCAATATGGCTTTAATGAATGTGTAAATAATTAATTAGAGTAACAATTTATATTTTTATTTTCATATGTCAACCCATCCATAGAATTGTTTAAAAAAACATTATCAGTACCTTTCATTATTATCTTGCACAAATTCTAGTGAAATACCTATAATATAGATATACCCTCTATTTCTATACATATATGAACCTAACTGATATTGACATTATCATCTGAATTATTATTATTATTATTATAGCTATTATTATAATTATTGTTGTTGTTGCTGTTCTTATCGATTCATTAATTCAAATTGCAAACCACGTTTCATTTCTCTGTAGCTCAAAATAATGATTATGAAAATAATTATCCTTGTTTTTTTATGCTTGGATGTTGTTGCAGTTACTTCTGTTATTGCCACAAATTATACACACATATATATATAATTTGAAGTGGAGAGAAATTCCTTGAATGTTAATTATATCTTTGAATGAGTAATTTATTTTTTGCTTGGCCACGTGCAATGGAAACAATATCTATCTCTCTGAAATGGAGATATATAAATATATAAATATATATATATATATATATATATATATATATATATAGTCAATAAATCCTGAGTTTAATGATGAAAAAGAATTTATTTTATAAAACAAATGTTTATTTTTCAGCATAATCTCATTCCTCACGAATGCACTGAATTCCATCATGAATATTAATTACAGAGATGGCACAGTAAAAAGTTCAAATCAAAATTCAACTAATAATTACTTGGATACACATACATGTAATCATGTTGGTGTGTGTGTTTGTGCACACACACACACAATGCGATGGGTAAATTGCTGCCATCTTATATTTTTAATTTTGTGCTTGGGTATTGTTTGTTTTTGATTTTGTTAACTGCACAATACAGTAGGATCAGTTGTGCACTGTCTGTCAGAAAAAGAGCAGCATGACACAATTCACTCTGCCAGACATTTAAAAATGTCATGCTGTACTGCTTGGCATTTGTGCTGGAAGTCTCAACACGAACATTTCAGAATGTTTGGTTGACAGTGCAGAGGATTCAGAAAGAGTTGAATTATATATCCAGTCAACATCCTGGTGTTTGGAGTGATGCAAAATTTATGCTTCCATTCATCTTTCCAAAGGACCTCAGACTCACTATGGAGTCCTACATCAAGGCCTTTAGGAGGTAGTGCTACCCTGGGTCAAGTTGGTGACTGCTGGAAGACACTGTGTCTGGCAACAGGACTCTGTACCATGCCACGCAAGCAGGAGAACCTAATCATGGCTGCCAGACAATCTCTGAGATCACATCACCCTTTACTTCTGGCTGTCTAACTCCCCAGACTGCAACCCCCTTGATTATTATGTGTGGAACATAGTTGAATAAGAGACCAACACAACTCCTTGTAATACCAAATATGAACTGAAAGCAAGGATTAGTGCATCATTCATCAACTTAAAAAAGGAAACTATTGAGTTGCAGGTGATTCCGAAGTTTTCTACACCCCATGGTTGAAGCCAATGGCAATTTTTATTAAATGAATTTAATCTTTTGTATTTCATGATATTTTTATGTAATTTTGGTAAATATATCTGTTAAAATGAGATGTCGGTGATATTTTCCTTTTTACAAAATTTAGATGACAATTTATCCATCGCACTCTTATATAACAAGAAATAGTAATGAGAAAATAGTATGACAAACCAGAAAAAAGTTTCTGTGACATGTTTCATCCGTTAGGACTTCATCAGATTGGGCTTTGTTGATGCCACCACTACACGTGCTTGAAACATGTGACACTGTTAGTTTCAAAATTTTTGAAATAATGTTTTTGAATTTAACATTTCTCATTTTGAGCGCATATGTAGTTGTGGCAACATCAACTAAGCTCATTGTGATGAAGTACTAGCAGATGAAATGCATCACAAGAACTCTTTTCCAATTTTTCATAGTATTTTCTTAAAATTATACATATATACATATATATATATATATATATATATATATATATATGGTGGACTCTCCAGTCATATTTTATGTATGAGGTTAAGCAGATCAGTTTCTAGGAACCGACAGCCAGACACCAGCAGGTGAGATTTGATAACAGTGGTGAAGGCTTTGTGCAGAACACTTTTTCAAGGGCTGAATACAGAGACCTGGTGCACTACGTGCCACAAGGTCCCCAAACAACCCTCCGCAGGTTTTGAATTCAGAGTTGTCCTTCTCTTAGACCAGTTGCCATCCAAGGCTATAGAACCCAGTTTGTCCTGCTATTTACCCATAGCTGGAGGAAGAAGAAGACAATTCACAACTTTCCCAAGGGTATTAGCCCGTAAGTGAATATAATGAATTAGACTGGAATTTGAACTTGGCTCTCCGATTCCTCAATCCGAGCTGCTATCCACTTCTCCACCATGCCTCCTCGCATATATATATATATGTGTGTGTGTGTATGTGGCCCTGTGATTAGAACATTCACATTCTGACCTTTAGACTTTCGAATCTCGCCATGTTTGATTTGTCAGAATGGAGACTTCCTGATAGTATCGAACTGGAGGTTTGAACC